>JASANQ010001291.1:0-184001 GCA_030849645.1 Wallacemonas sp. Wsd | reverse complement strand
CGCCTGGCTGCCGCCGAGGCTCGCAAGAGCGGTGCTGGCCGCGGTGCCCGCAAGGCCCGCAAGTAGGCGTCCGACGCTGAGCGTGGTACAAGGTAACCATCCTGTACCCACTTGTCCCAAGACACCCTCGAATCAGTTGCATTCGAAGAGCTTTCAAACCTTTTCTTTCCCTTCATTTCTTTAATCAAAACGAAAAAAAAAACACAGACAAGAAAAAGCACTGTGCAGTCGCAGAGCACGCGAAACCAAGTACGTCCAACAGTCTGGCCGATCACACGCACAGGCATCGATGATTTCCTCGCTTGTGTACGTGTCGGAGGCTGCGAACTGTGTGGCTGGACTGTCGAAAAAGAAAGGAAGCGTCCAGAGCAGTACAGAGTTATCTTTCCTCTCTGTCTCTGTCTCTCTCTCTCTCTCTGCTGCTCCTTTCTTCTCCCCTCCCGCAGGCGTTGTGTCATGGATGGTACATGTGCACCAGTTGCGACGAGACCTGCGCTCCCCCCTGTGTTTGTCCTCTGCGAGACATGTAGACGACAAGAGGGAAGATGCGAAACCAGTATTGGTTGCCTGCGTCTGATCCCCCCCCCCCCCCCCACACACACACATGCTCTCTCTCTCTCTCTCCGCCCTTGGCACTCCTCTTTTAGAAGTTTTATTTACAGCTTTTGTTTTCAGCTCTGAGTACCGCAAACCGCAGAAACAACCAAAGAAAGAAACAGCAAAACAACAGGAGCATCACGCAGAGACTTGCAGCCGCCTTGGTACGTATACCCACTGTGCAATAGGCCAATTCTCCACACTCCTCTTTTTGTTCTTCTCCTTTTCGTGCGATCGCATCACTGAGTCACGTGAGGCGGACAACGAACACGTAAAGCGTATTTCCATATCCGTCCCTTTTTCTTTTCTTCCCCCCCCCCCCCCTCACACAAAGGCCTCCCAAGGAAACAAAAAAAAATGGGTATTTGCGGCTCTCGCGCTGAGGCTTACGTCTACCTGACGTGTGTGATGCTCGGCATTTCCAACCTGATGCCGCTCAATGCCCTCACCTCCGCGCCGCGTTTCATGGTGGACTACTACAAGTACGTCACCGGCGACCCCGATGCGGTCCCGAACAGCAAAGTCTTCTGGGCCAACATCCTGACCTTTTATAACCTCGCCTCTGTGGGCACGCAGATTCTTGTCGGCCCCACCGTGCTGACGCCGTGCGCGCGCAAGCTCTCCCTCACCGTCCGCTTCGTTGCAGCCTTGATCCTGATGATGCTGGAGGTACTCGTCGTCCAGGTGATGCCGACCGGCCACGTATCTCAGACAGGCGCGATGATCGCCTTCTTCATTGTCACCATTGCCGCCGGTGCGGGCAAGTCTTACCTGGAGGCCACGTGCTACGCGTTGGTGGGCACCATGGGGCCTCGTTTCATGTCTGCCGTCATGTTCGGCTGCGGCTTCTCCGGCGTCATTGCCAGTGCGCTGCAGTGCATCATCAAGGCCTCCATGCCCAACACCTACGAGTCTGCTCTCCAGCAGGCGCACATTTACTTCAGTATCGCCCTCGGCTTCATGGCGGTGACGCTGGTGCTGGTGCTGTGCCTGCGCTTCAACTCCTTCGCGCAGGCGCACGTCGGTGAGTTCCGTCAGATTAAGCGCGAGAAGGACGCCGAGGAGTGCTACGAGGTGGCGCCGATGACCACGGCAGTCAATGAGCCGGCGGGCTCGCGCGAAGAGCCCAGTGCGGCGGCGGGCGACGTGATCCTCGACCCCGCCGATGAGGAGATGCCGACCAAGGTCAAGACGGTGCCTGAGGCGCCTCTGGATGACGACGAGGAGGTGCGCATGGTGGCCAGCTTCCCCGCCCCGAACGAGGACAACGATGACGACAACAGCGAGGAGAACGCGGAGGACCAGCAGCACATGACCACCGCGGAGCAGCTTCAGCACACGCGTGCGTGGCCCATCTGCAAGGAGATCTACCCTCTCATGATTGCCTGCTTCCTCATCTTCTTTGTGTCTCTGCTCATCTTCCCGTCGCTGGCGATTCCGATTGACCGTGACGACGAGTGGTTCTCGACGATCGCCATTCTGCTGTACAACTGCGGTGATGCCGTGGGACGTATATCCTCGAGCTTCAAGTTCCTGTGGCCGTCGACCAAGGTGATTCTCATCGTCTCCGGCGTGCGCTTCATCCTCGTCGTGCTCATCTTCTTGTGCATCTACGACTACATCCCCGGCCACATCCCGCCGTACATCTTCATGCCGCTGACCGGCCTCACTGGTGGCTTCTTCGGCGCCACGACGATGGTGTACGGCCCCAACCACAAGGCTCTCAAGACGGAAGGTCAGAAGGTTATGGCTGGCCAACTGATGGGTATCTCGCTCCTGGCGGGCGCCTCTGTGTCCGCCCTCCTTGCCCTTCTTATCGTGCTCTTCATCTAAGCGAAGAGCGAGGCATTCAAGTACGAAAAAAAAAAAGCAGACAATAATGATTAACCGAAAACAAACAAAAAAAAAAAGAAGCCGCGTAAATCAGAAAAAAAAAACAGCGCGAGGGAAGCCAAACAAAGAAAAACACCGCCAATACCATTACGCACGAGGAAAATGAAGCTGATGGCCTCCTCTCCCCTCCCCCTACTGTGATGAACGTTTAACTTTTAACATGAACTTCAACAAATAGAAGAGTATGCCGCCCGCCCACCGACAAGCCCCAAAGGCATCAACGCAAAAAGAAACACCGACTCACAGCACACATACACGCACACATACCCGCGCACGAGGAAACGTGCATCCCGACTAGCTATGATCAGTGCGGTTCATTCTGCAGAAGAGAAAAAGACAATTGACCTTTTACGCTGTCTCTCTCGTGACTTTTTTTTTTCAATGTTGACATTGCTTTTCCTTTTTTTAAAATTCCACCTACACGCACTTTTTGATCGTAATCCAATTTAGAGGAAGGAATCCATGAGCAGACTCAAATCCGCCAGAATTAGAGTGCAAGAGAACAAAACAAGGGAAAACAACAGCAGACACTTTTTCCTTGTGCACGTCTGCACATGTGCGAGTACCTGCACTGACCCACTAGCTTTTTCTCTTCCTCGTTTTTCCTCTTCCAGTTCTTTTTTTTTCTTTCTTTCTAGATGGTTGCCGCGCGTGTGTTTTTGTGTACACACCTGCGCGTGACTATTTTTTCTTCTCTTATGTGAGATAATCGTCCCTCTGGTGGTGACTCATGTCATCCGTTCACTTTTTCACTTGAGTTTTTTTTTTGTTTCGTTGCTGTTTGAATCACGGCAGACTCTTTTTCTTTCCTCTTTTTTTTTCTTTTCATAAGAGTCTACAAATTTATCTATATACACAGTTCGCGCACTACGTGTGGTGTGGTTGATGAGCGCGACTAAGATGAAGCAGGAATAAAAGAAGCACACGGCGGCAGAAACACAACTCCACAACCAGCCTCCCAGGCAAACCTGGACCGGTACCAGATGCGTTTCTCCACTGTCAATGTTTCCTTTTAGTTTCTCTTTCTTGCTTATTTTTTAACATACAGTTGATAATTTTCTCTCTCTCTTCTTACTTCTCCCTTTTTGCCTCTGAGATGTTCACCAAATCCCCGATGACCTCCTCACAGCCCTATTCAATGCAGTGCCATTAAAAGCAAAAACTAAGAATAAAAAGAACTCTTTAGAAGGAAGAGGTGTACAGGTGGCACGCACAGAGAAGCACGGGGGGGGGGGGGAATTGCTGCTAAATTGACTGCAAGCCTTGAAGGAAGGGAACATACTGAAGCGTGTCTGCGTGTGCCAATAGTCGGTCTCTCTTTCTCTGACGATCAACTGTGAGAAAGAGAGAGCGGAAAAGATCATTGTTGATACGATTGGCTTCTTTTGTTTTTCTCTTATTTCCCCCTTTTTTCTCCTCTTCATTTAGCCTCAATGGCGAGAAATTAATATAAAATGAATGTACGAACACCACGGCTGCAGAGCCGAGTACCAACTCTACGTTTGGTTACTCTTGTCATCATCCTACTTTGAGTAACAGCATTAATGAACAACAGAACAGATAGCCACACTCGGCACCCACATGAATACAGTTGTCGTCAAAAGACACACACACACACACACACACACACACACACACACACACACACCACCACACACGCACATCCGAAAGGCCAATATCACTCTTATGTCTTTTAACACCTCTCTCTCTCTCTCTCTCTCTCTCTCTCTTCTCTGGTTCTCTTCATATCTTCTTTGTATCTGCACGTGCGTGTGCGTCAAGTAGAGTGTCTGTGTCACATAAATGCTTCGTTGCAGCCGAACGACGCTGGCCAGCAAGGTGACGGCGGGTAATGCAAAGAACCAGGCCGGCTCTCCGCGCCAGAAGGCCAAGATCTTCCACGTGATCCCCGGCACCCCGGTCACACCGATCGAGAAGCTCAAGGACCAGCGCCGACGTTTTGGCCAGGACCGCTTCTCTCGGCGGCCAGAGTACTTGCCAGGCCGCAACGTGCGCATGGACCCCAACACCTTCACCCTTTACGCGACAACGAAGGGTGTGATGTCCATCCGTCAGTCGAAGATGGACCCGTCGTACAAGTGGCTCGAGGTGGAGCCGGATATTCAAAAGGTACACCGCTCTCGCGAGATGCGCAAGGCGCTGATGGCGCGCGGAAAGGCCAGCTACATGGTGCGCGAGAACGCGGCCTACAGCGCGGAGTACGAGGACCTGCAGGAGCCCCACTGGCGCGAGCGTGTTATGGAGACCCCGAAGCCGACGACTCAGTTTCAAGACCCCAATTTGTTTGTGCGAGGCCTTGTGCCTTCGCTGAAGCCGCTCCATCGCTACACCTACGAGTAGCGTGCGTGCGCGAATGCGTGTATCTGTGTGTGAGAGAGAGAAAGAGAGGGAGTGGATGGCTGTCACAGCCCCGTTGGGTCTGTGTGCGTCTGTTGTTTTTTGTTTCTTCGTTGGAAGATTTTGCCGCTGATTTGACAACACTGATCCCTCTCGCTCCTCCCAAGAACAACAACAGCAACAGCAACAGCAACAATCACATGAACCCTGCTATTTCTGACGTGTTCGCCCTTTGTACGCGTGTGCCACGGAGCCTCGAAAAGTGTGAACGAACTCATTGCCAAGTTCACTCGGCACGTGATGGGAAAGAAGCCGCATCGCGCAGGAGAATAGGCTCCTGGTGTGCGTTTTCCGTTGCGCCTTTTTCGAGCTCTTGGTCGTCAAATATCTTAGGGTTGTTTTCGCTCCCACGCTTGCGCATCGGTGTGGTGCTGATCATCCTTTCCGATGCTGTCTAGCAACATAACTTACGGTCTCTCTGTGATTGTCCCTTTTCCCTCTTACTCCACTTTCCTTCCCTTCCTTCTCTTTTCCTTTTTTTTGTTGGTGTTACTTGATTTTGAGAGTGTTTGTCCTGCAAAACAAAACAAAGCAAAGCACACACCCGTACGCTAGCGTCACGCGAGACCCCCCTCACTTTCTCATACACAAGCACACACACAGAAGTTAGCATGCCGACGACTCGTCGCCGCGAGGGCACCGAAGAGGCCGCCAAGAAGCCTACCTCGACCAAGGCCTCCCCGAGCAAGCCTTCCCCCAGCAAGCCCGTTGCCGGTGCGGCCGCTGGCGCCACTCACACCAAGCTCGTGGTGCGCAAGCCCGTGGTCACCAAGCCCGCCCCTGCGGCGGCGGCTGGCACCACCGCTACCACCACCACCACCTCCGCGGCCGCGGTGACGGGCTCTCCGACAGCGACGGGGGCACGTCCTGTGAAGACGTCCGCCGTGCGGCCCCGCCCCGCCTCGGCGGCGGCCGGTGCGACCGCGAAGCCCAAGTCGGGTGCGGCGGCGGCGGCCAGCCTCACGCTGCCACTGCGCTCGCCGGACTCCGTCGCGCTGATTGTGGACAACGATCCCGTCGTCACGCCGACGTCGACGTCCCTGCAAGGGGCACCCAAGTTTGTCAAGTACGCCTTGCGCACGACGGCGCAGCAGCGTCAGATCTACGAGGCGATCAAGTCGACCGCGCCGATCCCGGAGCTGCAGGAGCCCAAGACAATCGGCACGTACACCGAGGCCCCGCTGGAGGAGTCTCTGTACAAGATTGTGGACGAGAACGACATCATCATGGTCGCGGGTGCCTTTTTTGGCGATGAGGGCAAGGGCAAGACGGTGGATGCGGTGTCTCATCACCCCAAGTGCACGTGCATCGCTCGCGTCAATAGCGGTGAGAACGCCGGCCACACGGTCTACGACAAGCAGGGCTGCAAGTTTGTCTTCAACCTCGCCCCATCCGGTCTGCTGGTCAAGGGCAAGCGCAACTACGTCGGCCCCGAGTGTGTCATGGACCCGGTCAGCTTCATGGAGAAGGAGATCAAGCAGCTCATCGATGCCAACATTGACTACCACGAGTCGCTCTTCGTGGGCAACGTGTGCATCGTGACCCCCTACCACAAGCTGATGGATCTGATTGGCTCCGAGGCCAACGCGTCGACGCTGAAGGGCATGGCGCCGATCCACTCAAGCAAGGTCGGCAAGCGTGGCATTCGCCTGGACCACATCTTCAACGACGAGGCCACGCTGCGCGCGCGCCTGCACAAGGACATGGACACCTACCTCGGTCTGCTCAAGGTGAAGGGCCTGACCGACGAGCAGGTGGCCGCCCGCTGCCGCGAGGAGAACAGCGACGGTGTCATGCGTCTGCCCGACTACGTCATTGACTTCGCCGTCGCCACAGACAAGGTGCAGTTTCTCGTCGACCTCTACAAGACCCGCGTCCGCGACAATGCACTGTTTCCGCAGCGCTGCGACGTCATTCATGAGCTGCACCGCGCCATTCAGCGCGGCGAGAAGGTGCTGCTCGAGGGCCCGCAGTCGTACTGGCTCTCCAACGCGCGCGAGAAGTTCTGGGGCAGCACGACATCCGCGGACACCTCGGCGGCCGGTCTGCTCGCGACCAGCCAGCTCAACTTCCAGCGCTACCGCAGCGTCGTCATCAACGTGCACAAGACCCCGGCGAGCAGCCGTGTCGGCCTCGGCGCGTGCCCGGCCGGCTTTGTGCCCCAGGACTACTTCTCCTCGCAGAACATGAAGACGCTGCTCGACCTCCCCAAGGACATGTGCACGGACTTCGACGCCATCCAGAAGGCCTACTACACCCAGGCCTTCCACAACGTCGATGACCCCGCCAGCTTCAATGGCCTGGCGGAGCCTATTGAGTACACGGATGCGTCGGGCACGTACAATATTGGCGTGGCCATGGCCGTCGCCTCGGCGATCCACCACGGCGAGTGCGGTGCCGTGACACGCAAGCCGCGCGTGTGCGGTCTGTTCGACTGCGTTCTCCACTACGAGGTGAACGCGGCGCAGGGCCCGTACTTGACCATCTCCGCCCTTGATCGCGGTGATGACTACGACAGCGTCGGCGTGACGATTGGCTACGTCTACTACAGCCCCAACAACACCGAGATCGACACCAACGGGCACGTGTACAAGAACGGCGACATCATCAAGGCTGGTGACCCGGTCCCCAGCGAGGCCGCCATGTACCACTGCTATCCGATCACCAAGCTCGTGAAGGGCTGGAAGGAGTCCCCGATCTCCGCCAAGACCCGCGCCCCGAACACGCCGTTCCCGGCCGGCCTCTGCGAGATGCTCGCGACGATCGAGCACTTCACCGGGGCCAAGATCCTGTCCATTGGCAATGGTCCCAACGGTGCGGATATTATCTACTTGAAGCAATAACAAGAATGAACACAAAAACAAACAAAAACACACTAATTTTTCTAAGAAGAGGAAAGTAACATAAAATTAAAACTTAAACGCACACACACACAAACACGAAAACGGAGAGACGAATAAGAGTTGGCTCGGTCGACTGCTGATGGTGTGCGTCAAGTGACACCAACGAGTTTGGACGTTGGCGCATATACACACACACACATATACACATAAAAAGGAAAGAGCTCAAACGTGCAAATAATCGTTGCCATGATGAAAAAGAGAATGTTAGGCATCGCACAACGACGAAACGATGATGTAATCAACACTGCACCTGGGTTGGCATTGAACCTTCCCTCTTTTTTTTTTCTCTTTTAATTTTTCTTGTCCTGTTTTTTTTCTTGTTGATTTGCTCTGCAATGTGTGAGCGTGTCCGCGTGTAGGTGGTGACGAAACAAAGGGAGGGCGAAGGAGAGAGAATACGCAGAGCGTGCCCCATTGTGGGATGAAGGGCGTTTCCATTTGTATGTGCACGCCGTGTGTGTGTGTTATCGTAATGACGACGCTCAGCTGAGCGTTGCGTTGCCAACTGCCCGGCGTTTTTTTTTTCTCTTTTCTGGCTGCTCTCTCTCTCTCTTTCTCTCTTTTCTTTCTCTCCATCTCCGCTGCGCGATGGCTGTCGTGGTCACTGGTGATCATCGGCGCTGTCCCTGTACAAGACATGCAATCGGCCTGCGACCAGTTGTTCGTGTGTGCGTTTATTTTTCTTCTTCTTACTTCTATTTTTCCTTGTCGTCCATGTTATGATAACTAGCTTGTTGCGCAGATGTCCCTTGTATGTTTTTTGTTTTACCTTCACATTTGCAACAAACAAAACTGATTCGCCATCTTTCGCCAACCTATCTGCTCTCTCTCCCTCTCGGTTGATTGGTTGGTTTCCCAGTGTGTGGTCTGCCAGAACGCTCGGGGGCCCTTCATGCACAAGCAGCGGCACAGTGCTTGTCAAAAAAAAAAATGGCAACGAAGAAAGCCATGTTTGCAGCACCATCAAGAGAGAGAGAAGGAAAGTGAAGTGCATTACAGAATCTGACGTTGCAAACACAACAAGTTAACAGACTTGACAACTGAAATTCCATGCCACTCCGGCATCGCGAGAAGTTCGCATCTTCACTTCATAATTCCACACATTCTCCTTCTACTTGTAAATTTTTCTCTTCCGTACTGCTTTTTTTTTGTTTTCATGCAGATTTTCAAGGCGGACGAGAACAATACCAAGAAACACCAACAAGTGCTAAACTCCGCACGCGACTTACAAGATGGCAGAGTACGACCACGATGATGGGCTCGACGACAACGTCACCATTAATAGCGATGCCATCCAGGACGACATGGCCGCCCTTGTTCGGAACAAGCTCCTCCACGAGGAGTGGAGCCCCGCCAAGGTGGATGGCTGGGTCGAGGAGATCACTGCGGGTGCGCTGAAGGAGCTGGCGGACCTGAGCAAGCCCTTCAAGTATGCTGTGCACTGCCTCATTATGCAGCGCACTGGCGCCGCGCTGTCGACTGGATTCATTAGTTTGTGGGACAACACCAAGGATGGTATGGTGCACGTGCCGTTTGAAAACGACACCTTGCACGCGCTTTTGACGGTGTACTTTATGAAGCTGGACTAGGGCTGCACAAACAAGAGCACGCCACGGATGTTTCTGATGTTTCCTCTGATGGCGATGATGTACAAAAACAAACAAAAACAAAAACAACGCGTACCTCCACAGCTCTTGTTCTTCTGGGGCTTGTGTGTGAGCGGCGCATTTGATGCATATTGGTTGGTGCATGTCAATCAGAAAAACAAAAACGAACAAAATAGACAAGCACAACTGCTTCTCGAAACGGAAGCGCCAATAAGACTGAGCCTGGCCTGACATGGCGCCGTCGACTGCTGTCTGAGACTGATACAATGCCAGACTCCATTTCTACGCGTGCGTAGCGCAGAGGCGCACCTTCTTCTTCTTCTTTTTTTCTCTCGGTGCTTTCTTCTTGCCGTGCATGCTGCACGCGCTTGCCACAGTTTGCTTCTGTGTTCGCGCCTCTCACAATCTCTCGTCCAGGCCTAGCGACGGCATCACACACTGATCTGCTTATGCTTCACACATATCCTCATCTGCCTTCACCGCGTGTCTCTCCCTCGTTCTTTCGTTTTTCTGTGTGTGTGTGTGTGTGTGCGTCTTTTGATCTGTGCAAAGTATGATGCTCCACAAGTATTGCCATGTGACGTGGACGCGAGGTTGGCGACGGGTGGTGCCCTTCACCGGCTACACGACCACACTCCCAGATCGTGTGTTCTGTTCGCTTCGCCTGGTTTCATCGAACACCGCCGCACGTGACCAAGAGCCGCTGAGCGAGCCGGAGTGGATGGCGGCGAGCCTGTTCGAAGACGTTCCTCCCCTTGGTGCGGGCGGCAGCGGGGGGAACGCACGGTCCACGCCATCCACCGTTGCGGCCGAGAGTCTCGCGCACGATGATGCCAGTCCTGAGCGACAAGCACGGCGACAACGTCACCACGCGGCGCGCCGCTTGTCCGATGTGGTCGCGAAGGAGCTGCGCGCGGAGGTCACGCGTGACTGCCACGACGGTGTCTCGGCGATCCCTCCGCTGGCCCCGCCCGGCTGGAACGTGCAGCACCGCCCGGGCACGCGGCTATTCACTTTGTCCAAGTGCCTCTCCGGTCGTGCGCGGCGCCGTCGCCATGTCGACCGAGAGGAAGGGGCAAGTCGAGCGGTGGATGTGGAGGCGGCGGACGGCCCTCGCTTTCGAAGCATCCACGAAGAGCAGCAGGCACGCCAAGGACACCGACGCGCACCACTATCGCACCACTCCAGAGCGACCGCAGCCACAGCCACGGGAGCCGCGACGGCAACGTCCCCACCGCCGCCGCTTGCCGACGTGCAGCGCGCCGACACAATGCTCACCGTGCTGGTGCCATTTCGCGTTCAGGACATGTCCTTGACAGACCCCAACGTGTCCATCTGCGAGTACGCCCCCTTCGACCTCCTCGTGCGCAAAGAGCGGCCGCGCGAGTCTGGCCGCCTGGCTGCGCTGCACGCGGTGGAAGGCCAGGAGCGTCTGTGGGCGGATGGCCAGTGCCTCTACGTGAGCCTGGCGAGCGTGAACAGCGAGCTGCGTCTGCGTGGGGTGCAGTTTCTCTCGCAGAGGACGGCGCAGACGCTCGAGCACTACGCCTTTTACGGCGGCGGTGACCCCCTCTTTCGCGACCTCCTGGCTCGCCAGCGCGCCGTTGTACAGCGCCGCCACACACACCTGAGGACGAGCTCCACCACGTCCTCGGAGCGAACGGCAAGCGACAGCGGCAGCGGCGGTGGCGGCGTCTCCACCTTCACGGAACCCAGCACGCGGCGTGAGCTGGCGCAGGCCGGTGCGGCCGCCCCTCGTGCAGCGGAAGACGGCGACGTCGTGATGGGCACGGTCACGCACTACAACGCTGAGAGTCTGTTGCTGCGCGAGCCGAGCTACGCGGGACGGGTGGCGCGCCGGATGTGTTATCAGGGTCCGTACATCACAGAGCTCTCTCGTGAGTTCCAGGAGGCGCTCATGCAGTACCTCGTCAGTGAATTAGGCATCAACTCGGTGCTGGTGGAGTACGTGAACCAGATGACTTTTTTCCTCGAGCAGGAGGAGTACATGGGTTGGCTCGCGCGACTGGGGCACATGGCCTCCGCACTAGAGAAGCGTGCCTGAGCTTGCGTCTTCGCAGCCTGCAATGCTGATCATGTGTGTGCATCTGCCTGCATCTTGCGCGGCGCCACTGTTCGGTGCAGTTGCCGGCTAATCTTTACAGAAGTTCGTACGCCTAAGAACGAGACTAGAAAATAGAAAACCCTATTCACACCTGCGCAAAACACGGTGCCTGGCGTGTCCTGTGATGGCTATCCGTGAACCACTTTTTCGTTGCCTTGACTCTTTCCCTCGCAAGCCGTATTGTCTTCAGTGCAGCGCACACGCTCCTGCGATTGGTTGACTCTTCTCTCTCTCTCCATTGTTGCAGGTGCTCTTCTCATCCTTCTCATCACTCTCACTCTCTCTCTCTCTTCCCCTTTCCCCTTCCTCCACACGCAGCTACGCGTCGCCAAAGTCTCACCTGTCCTTTTTGTTGTTTTCCTTTTTCCCTCTTGTGTGTTCACCATGACGGCCCGTAGCACCGACGCGGATCGCCAAGGCATGGCCAAGGCCAACGCCGCCGCTGCCGGTGGTGAGGCTCCCTCCGCCTCCCCCGCCTCCCAGCTTTCCGAGGAGGAGCGCCAGGAGCTGCGTGAGATCTTCGACCTCGCCTGCAGCGACAAGCACAGCGACACGCTGACCATGTCGGACCTGCGCAACCTGATGAACGACCTCCGCCTGAAGCCCACCGAGGAGGAGCTGGAGTCCATCTTTGACGATGCCCGCAGCACGTCGTCAGGCGGCGGTCCGCTGGGCTCGACGGCAAGCACGTCTGCGGTGCGCACGATTACGTTCGATCAGTTCGCCAATCTCATGGCCCGCCGCGTGCAGTCGGACTACACGCCCTCGCAGCTTCGCAATGCGTTCCAGCTGTTTGAAACGGGTGACAATGGTTTTGTCAAGACGGATGTGCTGGTGCACGCGCTCTGCACCTACGGCTCGGAGACCATGTCCAAGGGCGAGGCGCAGCGGTTGGTCGACACGGTTGACCCGCACCACACGGGCAAGATCGATTACGTGACGTTCATCGACACGGTCAGCGGCCAGGGCACGGTGAAGCCGTGGTCTTAGAGCGTGTCTGTGTTGAAAATATCAAGAATGGAAGAAGGGAGAGGGCACAGTGCACAAACAGGACGGTGTTGCCGTACGAAACCCCCTAACACTCCCCTCTCTCTCTCTCTCTCGCACGCGCGCTGTCGTCCGTTTGTTCAACTGGCGCTATTCACTGTTGGCATTGCTTCCTGTGAGATCCGGTGTTTTTCTGGATTCGCATGTAAATAGAGACGAACATTACCCCGTTCATCAAAGAATACCCCCTGCTCGCGTTGTGGCGCTTGACCTCTACAACGACATCTTACACGACTGTCGTCTGAACAAAAGAAAGGACTCCGCTATTTCTCCATTCACCGTCACTCACATTTCTTAATGCTGTGTGTGCGTTTGCATGCCTCTTTGTAGGTCTGGTACGGTTATCTGTGACAGCAGGTTTACTTTGCTCACTTCCTCCAAGCCTCCATCACTCCTCTCATCACGCCAGCCAGCACATTCGACCGCGCACAGACAGACACACACTCACACAGACATAGACACTGTTCTTCTTCTTCTTCTTCTTTTTACGAACAAAAATAGAAGGAAAAAAAATACGTTCGATGCGATCCTCCACCGCGCCGTATGCCATCCGCCTGGCCGAGAAGGTGCACCGGCCCGCCACTGTGAGCCCGCAGGCGTGCAGCAACGTTTACATTGCGCACGGCCTTCTCGGCAACTCGGGCAACTGGAACACCGCCGCGATCCGCATGGCCCGCGACAAGCGCCTCGCACCGACGCTCAACGCCGTCCACTGCCTCGACATGCGCAACCACGGCAACAGCCCGCATCACGAGAATCAATCGTGCGCTGCACTGGCCTCCGACTTGGAGGGCGTGATCCTCCGCGGCCAGCAGGACCTGCGGCGTGAGAAGGCGACGTCGAACGGTGCGGCGCTGACGAGTGACCAGGTCACAGGACGTCACAGCATTTTCATTGGGCACAGCATGGGCGGTCTCGCAATGATGGGCATGCTGCTGCGCCGCTTCAACGAAGACACACTGCTGGTGGCGAGCGAGATCACTGAGGAGGGCCTTGGCAGTGGGGGCAGCGGCGCTTCACCGTCGTCGTCCTCCTCCTCCTCGACGTCGTCGCTGCCGCCGTTTGGTGACTGGCCGGAGGCGCGTCGTGTGGCCTGTTGCCAGTCGATGCGCACCGTCAACGAGGACATCGCTGTCGCGCCGACCAGGCCTATCCGCGATCGCCTCTTTGCACTGGACGCGGGTGCGAAGACGGCAGCGGAAGACGACGGCGTGTCTCTGCCGATGCTCGGACGTGTCAGCGCGGCCGTCGTGGTGGACATCACACCCGGCGTGCAGCTGCGCACGCGTCGGCAGGGCGGCGACAACACGCAGATGATTGTGGAAAAAATGACGCACGTGCAGCTCCGCAACATCCACAACTACGAGGACGCTCAGACGGAGCTGAAGCGTGTCGGCATTGCCGAGAAGAGCATGCGAGACTTTGCCACGACCAACCTCGTGTTTGACCCCAAGAGCCCGACCACGCCGCCGCGCTGGCGGTGCAACCTCCCGGTGCTCGCCCGCGACTACGGAAGCTTCCAGCCGTCCATTATGGACTGGTACCACTCCGCGGACAAGGCCGCGCTGAAGCCGAAGCCGTGCACGCTGCCTGTGCTGTTTGTGTTTGGTGGTCAATCGCCGTACAACGAGGCTGGTCCACGGGCGGAGATTTCGGACTTGTTTCCCAACTCGATTCAAGTGGAGGTGCCGGACGTGGGTCACTTTGTCCACTACGAAAATCCTAATGGCTTTCTTGAACTTGTCGCCCCCTTCGTGGCGAAACACATGCGATCTGCCTAGAAAAAGAAAAGAAAGAAAAGAGAGAACATTGGCACGTGCGTGCAGCAGCAGAAGGTGTGGGTACGCGTTGTCTGTTTTGGTCTTTGCGAGGCACAGACATGACGACGCGCAATATCGTAATTAAAAAGAAAAAGAGTCATGCAAACAAAACAACACATGAAGCTATGTAGGTGTGCATGATATTTAACACGCCCGGCACCAGCACACAGTTCGTTGGCGGGGTCGAAGAAACCAATCCTTCGCGGCCTTGAGCGTCCCGGCTGTCCAGTCTCCGAGACCAACCTCCCAAGAAGAGTCGGCACACTCACAAGTCAATTCCGCAAGCCACGCAGACACATTCTCTCTCTCTCTCTCTCTCTCTCTCTCTCATTATTGTCTGCGCAATCCGTTCAAAACATTAACGAACAGTTTCATAGTTGCGTCACTGCAAACAACAAGCAAAGATGATCATCCCCGTTCGCTGCTTCACGTGCGGCAACGTGCTTGCCGACAAGTACCTCCTCTATCTGGATATGATCGCCGAGGGCGTGTCCGAGGAGGAGGCCCTTGATGCGTTTCAGCTCGATCGCTTCTGCTGCCGCCGTATGATGATGACGCACGTTGACATGATTGATCTGCTGCTCAAGTTCAATCCTGCGGATACCAGCGTGCTTGTGGGGGCAGACGAGGAGATGAACTAGAGAGCGGAAGAAGAAGTGAAGAAACAACCGAGAACAGCGCGACGACGTCCATGCCGCGCCTTGCCGTTGCTGTTCTCGCGCATACCACCACAGAAGGGAACAGCCTCCAAGCGACAAGAGTCACTGTTTTTGTTTTATTTTTCTTCTTAATCTTCACTTTCTTCTTTCGCTTGTATGAACTCACTCTTCTTTTTCTCTCTTCAGTGTTTGCGCTTTCTTGTCGATACGGTTTGTGGCCACAGCGCTGGCTTGGTTGTTATGTGTCTTGTGTATCTGCACATCTCCCTCTCTCTCTCGTGCAGTCGTGACGATAAGCTCTAATGAAGGAGAAAAAAAAAGAAGTAAACAAAAAGAACGACAAAAAAGTCACAACAACCGACTGCGTGTTAACGTCGATAGGTGTGCAACAGTCCGTTAGACCAGTAACACACTGTCACAGCGGTATACGAGAGAACGTCTTATTCTTATTCATCTTCACGCACACGCTCTCATTGTGAACCTTCATTGCACTGTTGCGCGCAGAGGTCCCGTGCAAGCAATGGAGCCAAGGAAAGCCTCAAGCATAAGTAGCCACCACCTTCAATCTAATCTTCACATCGCACCTCCTTTCCTCTCTCTCTCTCTCTCTCTTGCCGTCCTTGTCTTTCCGACTCGCTTGCGCATTTTCGTTTCTCTATTCGACCAGTACCTCGCTCCGTACACGTATACGTACAAGAAGAGGCTTTTTTTTTCTATCTGAACAGACAGAAAACAAAGAAAACAAAGAGAAAAAAAAAGTAGTGATGCCCCCCAAGTCGACGCAGCACGCTCAGCTCGGCGTCAGCACGCGCGCGCGTAAGGACCCGACGCGCCGGGTAGGCACAGCCAACGCCGTGGCTGCCGGCGTGAACATGGGCCGCACGTCCGTCATGAGCGACCGCGAGCTCGCATGGATTCGCCGCCTGGCCAACGAGAGCGACGAGGCCAACACGGTCACCGCTCGGCAGCAGGAGGAGGCACGGCGCAAAGGACTGAGCGACGCCCGCACCGCCGGCTGGACAGACACGATTCAAGCTCGTCAGGAGCAGTTCTTAGACAAGAAGCGCCGTGAGGCCGAGGAGGCCGAGGCACGCAAGGCGGCTCTCGACGAACTGTACGCGCAGCAGGAGGAGGAGGAGCACAAGAACGCCATCGCCGCGAGGGACCTGCGCGCGCTTAAGGACGACCCGCGCGGACGCAATGTGAACAGCATGCTCCTGCTCGATGCCGCCCTCAAGGGCAGGGAGGAGCAGATCGCCTACAAGGCGTACCTGCAGGCCCTCGAGGAGGAGGACGCCCGCCGCGAGAAGCTGGAGCTTCAGATGAAAGCCTGGGGCGAGACCGCGGAGGAGCAGCAGAAGCGCGCGGAGGCACGCCAGCGGAACGTGGAGGAGAAGAATGCCAATTTGGAGATGGTGCTGTTCCAGATCCAGGAGCGTCGCGGGCAGCGCTCTGAAGAGAAGGAGGACCGCGCCTACTGGGCCCAGCAAGCGGCGGAGGAGGCACAGGAGAATGCCGAGGAGGACGCGCAACGCCGCCAGATGGAGCGCGAGAATGGTCTGTACAACAAGTCGCAGTCGCGCAAGGCGCAGACCAAGGCGGATCGCCTGCGCGAGCGCATCGGCGAGGACGCCGCAACGGAGGCCACGCGCCTGCGCGAAGAAGCGCGCATGGACAAGCTGAAGCAGTCCGTCATGGAGAAGCAGCAGCGCAAGCTTGCCGAGTTCGAGGGCCGCAAGCAGGGTGCCCTCACCAACTACGCGCAGACCATCGCCGAGCCTGACCCGAAGCAGCGCACACAGGATCGCTTCGAGGAGAAGGGCGAGAGCTTCTTGAAGCAGATGGCGAGCAACGACGACGAGCGTGTCAGGACACAGCGCGAGTACGCCGCCCGCGGTGACTTTGGCGAGGACGTCATTGCGGGTCATCGCACCGCCGCCGCCTCAGCTCGCGGTTTCCTCAACGATGAGGAGGAGCGGGCCTACCTGGCGGAGATGCGCACGTACCCGGAGAAGGTGCGCGCCGAGGACGAGGCCGAGGCGACGAAGCG
Organism: Wallacemonas sp. Wsd; assembly: GCA_030849645.1. Lineage (NCBI taxonomy): Eukaryota > Euglenozoa > Kinetoplastea > Trypanosomatida > Trypanosomatidae > Wallacemonas > Wallacemonas sp. Wsd. The sequence goes on along the minus strand of JASANQ010001291.1, from coordinate 166,882 downwards.
GCGCGCCGAGCTGGACCGCATCAAGTCCATCCAGAAGATGCAAGCGGAGCAGAAACACGAGAATGATCGCCGCTGTATTGAGCAGGAGCGCGAGGAGAGGCGGCAGCAGCAGGCCTACCGGGAGCAGGAGGACGCCGAGTACCAGCGCTACATTGACTCTCGCATTCCGGACAGCATGAACCCGGCTCTGCGGGACCGCGCCAAGCAGCTGCAGTAGTGGCTGGACAATCAGAATGCAGAAATGGAAAGCGGAGTGGTGGAGTAGTGGGGGGTTCTCTGACGCGCACGCATTCGCGTTTGGTTGATGCTCAGCTTTATTGTTCCCCCTTCCCTGCCGTCCCCCGTGCCGTGCATGGATGCTTTTTCCTTCTTGTCCGTCGTTGTTGCTCAGTTGCCGTTGGCGTTGCCGTTGCCCATTTCTGTGTATTGTTCCTCTTTTTCTTTGCGTGTACGTGGACCGGGCCCCCTCTCTGTATTGCCTTGTACTTTCTCTCGTTGATGTCCCTCCACAAGCTCTTTCTCACCAGCTCTCCACCCGTCACAATGTAAACTACTCTGGTACGTACTTGGCGTATTGGATTGACACTTCCCAACCTACAACAACAACAAATAAAAAAAGCACATGGCACGTCAACCTCTGCTGCGCTTGAACTGTGGCAGCGAACACCAACCAGAAGAAAGTCATGGCCGGCCTGATCACGTTCTGCGCATTGATTCCCACTGGTTCTCAGTGATCAGCGCGCCGGACTGCAATGCTGCACTCTTCGATTGATAGAAAGGAGCGAGGTGGTAGTGTCGCGCGTGCGCAAACACACCGCCGTTCACTTGACCTTCACTTGGACGTCGGCAGAACCCTTGTCTCCGTCTCCTGTGAAAGCCCACCAGCTTGCATGCGTGCTGATGTGTGTGTTTTCTCATCTTTTCAACCTCTCATTCCCCTTTCTGTGTCGCTTCTCTTTTCGCATTTACATCTGTTTTTCCCCCTCCCTCCCGCACACCTGTGATTCACCCGGACTGGAAACAAGAAAAAAACAAGGTGAAACCAAACAAAGCAAAAAAAAAAACTTGATTCTCGAGTTTTGACATCCCCNNCCAAAAAAACAAAAAAAAAAAAATTTTTTCTCGTTTTTTTACACCCCCCCCCCCCCCCCCCTTATCACCTCCTTCCCCCCCCCCCCCGCGCATTCCAAGCATGTCTACCGCTCGTCGCGACACACTGCTCGCGATTGAGAAGGAGGCTCAGAAGGCCTGGGAGGCCAAGAAGGTGCACGAGTGGAACGCACCGGCGCTCGGCGAGCCCCGCCCGCCCAAGTTCCTCACGACCTTCCCCTTCCCGTACATGAACGGCATGCTGCACCTCGGTCACGGCTTCTCGCTGACCAAGGCCGAGTTCACATCGCGCTTCCAGCGCATGAAGGGCCGTCGCTCGCTCTGGCCGTTCGGCTTCCACGTCACGGGCACACCCATCGCGGCGTGCGCGCAGAAGATCCAGAAGGAGATGGACCTCTACGGCAGCCCCCCGGTGTTCCCCGAGGAGGTGCTCGAGCAGAAGCGCAAGGACGCCGAGGAGAAGAAGAAGGGCACCGAGGACGTGACCAAGCACCGCAGCAAGCGCGGCAAGCAGGGCCCTGCACTGCCGCAGTGGAAAATTATGCAGGCTATGGGCATCCCGGACGAGGAGATCCCCGCCTTCTGCGATCCCGACCACTGGCTGTCCTACTTTCCGCCCCTGGCCGTCCGCGACCTGCGCGCGCTTGGCTGCCACATTGACTTCCGTCGCTCCTTCATCACGACCGATCGCAACCCTTTCTTTGACCGCTTCGTCCAGTGGCAGTTCCGCATGCTCTTCAACTCGGAGCTGCTGCGCTTCGGCAAGCGCCACTGCGTCTACTCCCCGTGGGATGGCCAGCCGTGCGCTGACCACGACCGCGCCTCGGGTGAGGGCGCTCTGCCGCAGGAGTACACCGTTGTGAAGCTGCGCGTGCAGAACCCGCTCGAGCACGAGGCCTTCGCCGCGCACAAGGACCTCATTGGCGACCGTGCCGTCATCCTTCCTGGTGCGACGCTTCGCCCCGAGACGGTCTGCGGCCAGACCAACTGCTGGGTGGGGCCGACGATCCGCTACCGTGCCTACACAGTGGTGAACAAGGCCGGCAAGGAGGAGGTGTACATCATGACCACGCGCGCCGCGCGCAACCTGGCCTACCAGGACTTTGTCGTCGGTGGCGTGACCGGTGCCGACCCGACCCCGCTCTTTGAGGTGGACGGTGCACTTATGGTGGGCCTGCCCGTCTCGGCTCCTCACGCGATGTACGAGACGATCTACACGCTGCCGATGGAGACCGTGCTCGAGGGTAAGGGTACCGGCGTCGTCATGTGCGTGCCGAGCGACTCCCCCGATGACTACATCAATTTTCTCCAGCTCACGACGAAGCCTGCGTACCGCGCCAAGCTGGGCGTGAAGGACGAGTGGGTGACGCCGTTTGAGCTGGTGGACATCATCCGCATTCCCGACCTCGGTGACACGTGCGCCAAGTTCATGTGCGAGCAGCTCAAGGTGGCAGGCCCCAAGGACGCCGAGCTGCTCGACGAGGCCAAGAAGGTGTGCTACCAGAAGGGCTTCTACGAGGGCACGATGCTGATTGGTCCCTTCACCGGCATGAAGGTCTCCGAGGCCAAGCTCAAGTCGCACGAGCTGATGGAGGCCGCCGACGACTGCATCCGCTACTTTGAGCCGGTGCGCCAGGTCATGAGCCGCTCCGGCGACGAGTGCGTGGTCGCCTTCTGCGAGCAGTGGTACCTGTCCTACGGCAAGCCTGAGTGGAAGGAGATGGTGCTCGACCACGTGAACCAGACCATGAGCCTGTACTCGCCCTCCGTGCGCAACGCCTTTGTGGAAGTCCTCAACTGGCTGGCGGACTGGCCGTGCAGCCGCACCTTTGGTCTCGGCACCAAGCTCCCCAACGACGCCAGCCACACCATGATCATCGACAGTCTCTCCGACTCCACCATCTACATGGCGTACTACACCATCGCCGTGTTCCTGCACACGTCGAAGGACGGCACCTTCTCCTTCCGCGGCTGCGAGGACAACGCGTACGGCCTGAAGCCGGAGATGTTCACGGACACTGTCTTTGACTACATCTACCACGGCACGGGCCTCGCCGCGAACGTGGCCGGCGCGGTCGGCATGCCCGTCGAGTCGCTGGAGCTGATGCGCAACGAGTTCCTCTACTGGTACCCGGTGGACCTGCGCTGCTCGGGCAAGGACCTGATCCAGAACCATCTGACCATGTTCCTGTACAACCACGCCGCCATGTGGCCCACGGACAAGAACCTCTGGCCTCGCTCCATCTACTGCAATGGCCAGATTCTCGTCGATGGCGAGAAGATGTCCAAGTCGGTCGGCAACTTCATCACCGTCCGCGAGGCGATCGACACGTACGGTGCTGACCCGACACGTCTGGCCTGCGCCGACGCCGGCGACAGCCTCGACGACGCCAACTTTGTGCGCGAGACGGCGGCCGGCTTTGTGCTCAAGCTGACGACGCTGCTGGAGCAGTCCAAGGAGCAGCTCGCCCGTGGCGACGCGCGGACCGGCGAGTCAACTGAGTTTGATCGCATCTTCGTCAACATCCTCAACGACATCATCGCGCGCACCGAAAACGCGTACGCGACGATGCAGTTCCGTTTGGCGCTCTCCACCGCCTTCCACGAGCTGACCAACGAGTACAGCCAGTACCGCCTCAACTGTGGCGAGACCCAGGTGCACGCCGACCTGCAACGCCGCTACTACGAGGTGCTCGCGCTGCTCATGGCGCCACTCGCTCCGCACTTCTCCGAGCACATGTGGCAGCAGGTGCTGCAGCAGGAGGGCAGCGTGGTGGACCAGCTCTTCCCGACGCCGAGCGCGCCGCTGGATTACTCCCTCGTCGTGTCGAACCGCGTCATGACGGACGTGGTGAAGGAGATTCGCTCGCAGGTGACCAAGAACGCGAAGAAGCGCGGACCGATTGACACAGTCGTGGTGTACACGGTGGCGCAGTACGCCCCCTGGCAGCTTCAGGCTCTCGAGCTTCTGCAGACCATCTACCGCGACAACGACAGCAGCTTCCCGGCGGACCTGACCAAGCTGGTGCTGAACAACCGCCCGGAGTGGCTGACCAAGGATATCATTCCCGACACGATGGCCTTCCTGTCCTTTGTGCGCGCGAACGTGGAGAAGTACGGCGAGCAGGCCATGTCTACGGTGCCGGTGATCAACGACTTTGACATGCTTTCCAACATCAAGAGCAGCATCAGCGCGCTGTCGGGTGTGGCGCACGTGGAGATCCGCGACTACACGGACGAGGAGTTCACCGCGCACGCCGCGTCCCGCCGCAAGGCCCGCCCGGGTGAGCCAACTGTCGCGTTCCCCCCTGTTGTCCCGAAGTAAAAAAAAAAGAAAAAATCAGTTCGCCGCGCAAGTGTACGGAAGAACATGACGTTTCGTGCGTCTTGTCTTTTTTTTTTTTACTTCCTAACCCACAATTGAATTACCTGTTTCCTTTGGAATGCTAAAAAACAAACAAAAAAGAGCACAGTAAAATTGAAAATCGCAACCGAAATAATCAAGGCAACACAGTCAAGTTGAACGCCGTTAAAAAAGTGCCTCTTAAAAAAAAAACATGCTAAACAGTCATAACACAATCTAATAATAGCTGCGTCTGTTGTCCAATTCTTTTCTCCCCCTTGGTGTTGTTGTTTGTTTGTGGTTTGTACGATTTTACCTTTTTTTTTCTGACCGCAGTGAGGACGTATTCTCGACGTCTCTTTGTTCTCGGAAGGGTGGAGTGTGCCATCGAGGTTGTCTGTGAACCAACACTGTGGACGAAAGCTTCTCCGTGAAGTAACAAAAAAGAAGAAGCTAATGACTCTACGGCACGGCTTCTCTTCATGTATCCGTGTTTGTCGCACCCTGTTTGCATCCGCAACATTCATCTATACGTCCTGTGGTTTGTTTATGCTCTCTTGAATGTCACGGCGTGCATGTGTGTGTCTGTCTGTGTGTGTGAGATAGAGAGAGAGTGATTTGCCCCTTGTGGCTGATTTGCCTCCAGTAAAACGCACACACCGAGTGTTTCGTCGTTCTCCCCTGCGTCATCTACCATTCCTCACCACTTGGCTGTTCTCTCTCCCTCTCTTTACCTTCCTCTGCCTTTCATGTTGTGCTTTTACTGCGACGGGAAAGGAATAAACACAGGTTTCCTGTGTACAACAGTGCGCAACACACACACAAAGAAAGAATACTTTATTTTGTTGTCTTCAAGTAGACAACACACACACACCTACTTTTTTTCGTCCACACCCACCCACCCACACACACACACACACACAATGGGTCAGAAGCCGGGCCGTCAGGGTGGTCCAAAGCCCCCTCCGGAGAAGTGGGAGCCCCCAGTGGCACCGGAGATTGGCAAGAAGAAGAAGAAGAAGGGCCCCGATATGAGCTCGCGCATGCCGCGCGTCATGCCGGGCCGTGCGTGCCTCCTTCGCCAGTACCGCCTGGAGCGGTGCAAAGATTTTCTGCTTCTCGAGGAGGAGTTCATCAAGACAATCAGCGCTCAGCGTGAGGCGCAGTCGAACCTGGAGGAGGGCGGCATGTCGCACTACGAGGCCGAGCTCAAGAAGGTCGAGGACTTGCGCGGCACGCCGCTCGACGTGGGCACGCTGGAGGAGGCGATTGACGACAGCCACTGCATTGTGTCGATCAGCGGCTCCGAGTACTACGTGCCGCTCATGTCCTTTGTGGACAAGGAACAGCTCGAGCTTGGCTGTTCGGTCCTGCTGCAGGAGCGCCAGCACAGCATTGTCGGCGTGCTCCAGGATGACGTGGACCCGCTCGTGAGCGTCATGAAGGTCGACAAGGCCCCCACCGATACCTACGCGGACATTGGTGGCCTCGAGCAGCAGATTCAGGAGATGAAGGAGGCGGTCGAGTTCCCGCTCTCGCATCCGGAGCTGTACGATGAGATTGGCATCAAGCCGCCCAAGGGTGTGATTCTGTACGGTGTTCCCGGTACCGGCAAGACGTTGCTCGCCAAAGCGGTCGCCAACCAAACAAGCGCGACCTTCCTGCGCGTGGTTGGCTCCGAGCTGATTCAGAAGTACGCCGGCGAGGGCCCCAAGCTCGTGCGTGAGCTCTTTCGCGTGGCCGAGGAGAACTCGCCGTCGATTGTCTTCATTGATGAGATCGACGCCATTGGTACGAAGCGGTACGACTCCGACAGTAGCGGCACCAAAGAGGTGCAGCGTACGATGCTGGAGCTGCTCACGCAGCTGGACGGCTTCGATAGTAGCAACGACGTCAAGGTGATTATGGCCACCAACCGTATCGACACGCTGGATCCCGCCCTCATTCGCCCTGGTCGTATCGATCGCAAGATTGAGTTCCCCTTCCCCGATGAGAAGACCAAGAAGATGATTTTCGAGATCCACACCAGCCGCATGTCTCTGGCCGAGGACGTGGACATCTCCGAGTTCATTCACGCCAAGGATGAGATGAGTGGTGCCGACATCAAGGCCATCTGCACCGAGGCCGGCCTGCTCGCGCTGCGTGACCGCCGCATGCGTGTGTGCCAGGCGGACTTTGTCAAGGGCAAGGAGAATGTTCAGTATCGCAAGGACAAGTCGACCTTCTCTCGCTTCTATCTGTAAACGAGCCGAACGCAAGGACGAAAAAGCACAAAAGAAAGGAAGGAAGGAAGATGAACAACGGAGAAGACAAGCGTGGACTTGCCGCTGTTGAAGCAGACATGGAAGAAATGAAACAAACATGAGAAGGGAAATGTTCGAGGGATTCAGACGGCTGATTTCAGTTTTTCCATACTCTTTAGCGCACTCAACTGCCGTTCTCTTTCTTTTCTTTTCTTTCTTTTTTCTTGAGAGAGACGTTCTCATATTGCTTCGCTCTACTATTTCCAACAGGCCGCAAACAAACAAGCAAACAAAAGAGAAGAATCTCTCGCCAGCACACGAGTTGTGTGGCGGACAAAACCCGCTCACACGCACAGGTGCAGTTGTGTCACCGGTCACAGACTCCGGGGAAGTGCGGCGAAGAGCGAGGACCGTTTCTCGTGCCTCGCTCTATTCAGTCTTCCCGACAAACAGGGAAAACTGCGTGTCTGTAGAACAGCAACCAAAAGAAAACGTCGGAGGACGCGCACCGCGCATTGTGATGTTTACTCCGTCTCTGTGCATAATCCATCGTGATTCATGTCTCTGCCTTCAGACCTCTAGACACACCCCTTCTCATCCCCACCCTCCCCTTGCTCTCCTTTGACTCTTCGATGAATTCTTTTCCGCACTCATCAATACCAAATCCTTTGCAGTGTCATTGATCTGATTTTCTTTTTTTATTTGTTTCCTGTGGCGTACTTGTTGTTTGTTTCCTCGCTGCCTTCCCGCGCAGACAGGTTGCTTCTCAAGTGAGTGTCTTTAGTGCGCTACCTTTTTCCTTGTTTTTTTTTTTTTGTGCACGCGCGTCATATTGCACAAAGCGAATTGCACAAGCCAGACTGTTTTGTCTGCGTGTGCGTCTGCGCCATTCTTCCTACTGTTCATTACCACTCTCTCTCTCTCTCTCTCTCACACACACACAATCATAATCACAATCAAAACAAAAAAAATCGGTGAACAAAAACTCGTGTCAGGAAAAAGTACGCGTGATAGCTTGCCCACCCAAAAAAACTTGTCCTTTCACAAAGACGTCATTGCGCTATACCAAGAGCGAGAGGGAATCGAACGGCACACTTCATTGTACAGATTTTTCTTTTTCTAGGTGCCATCGTTGCGTTCCTCTTCTCCTCAATCTTTTTTTTGTTTTGTTTCTACAAGCTCACTCTCTGTGCCACCATCTGTGTGCCCGTTTTTCTGGTTGAGCTCTTTTTTTATCTCGATTTCTCTTGAACGGGTTACTGTGGCGTCACCTCTGTTTGGAATTCATTCATATTATTTTTCGTTGTGTATTTACCTCTTCTTCTTTTCTTTTTGTTTCCGCCCCTCTTTGTGTCCTCACTTGTGCTCGTCTGTCACTCTCTTCTTGTTGTTTTTTTTTGCTGTTGTTGTGTTGCTTCACACACACACAAAAAAAAAAAAGAAGAACGTTGCAAACACACGCCCGTGTAGCGCCGATCCGCGAACCTTGACCGACTTTCCTTGTTGCCACGTATGGGCAACCAGCCATCTGGTCCGGCGGAGCGAAATCCGTACCCCCGACGTGCGGCCCCACCACCGCGCTTTGTGCGCGCCGACGACGCCGTCACGCCGAGCCACAACACCAACCCCCTCTCCTCACCCCAGGCGGCTCGCACCCAGTGTGTGGCAAAGCCGGACCCCACCCCCTCAGAAGGCACGGCCTCGGACACGCACCATCGCGTGCCGCCCATCACGACGAAGCCTTCGTCGACCACGGATGGCGTGGAGGTGAAGCGGCGGGTGTCGTTGGTCGCTCCTCCGTCTCCTGAAGTGGTGCCCAAGGCCGCGCGCGGCAGCGACGCGGCGACCACCGCCCCGGCCGCGTCCAAGGCCCACAAGCACGGCAGCACCGGCGGCGACGGCGCGGGGAGCCGCCCGTCCCTGACGACGTCCACGCGCGTGGCAAATGGGAGCGGCGTGGGGGACAGCAGCGCGGGGGCTCGCGTGTCGAGTCCGACGGTGATGCCACGGCCCAAGCTGACCGTCGCGGAGGCCAAGGAGCTCTTTCAGGGCATCTTCAGCCCAAAGCAGGGCGACTTGGAGGTCATTGTCAGCGGCTTCTTGCGCATGGCGGACTACCAAGCCATTGGGCTGTGCATCTCCCAGTTTCTCCTCAACGATATGCGCGATCGCTGGTACCTCGACACGCCGATGCTCGCCGTGCTCGGACGCGATCGCTGGCGCAGCACGCGCAACAGCACCGAGACGGCCTGGCCGATCAAGCCCAACAAGCAACAGGTCCGCAACTTAATTCGCCAGCGCCGTGAGTTCACCGACCAGCTGCGCGAGCGGCTCATGCGGGCGAGTGGTGCCGCCGCAGAGGCCGAAGCGCTGAATCACCGCTACTCGCTCCAGAACCTGCTGCGCACGTACAAGCACGCTGACGACAGCGTCTCTCGCGACAACACCAGCAACGGCGCGGACAATGGTCTCTCAGACGACCAAAGCCGTACGCGCGCGCGCAGCCCGGCGACGCAGAAGGATGCCAAGGCGACGCCAGCGAGCCTTCTCTTTCAAACCGATTCGACCGTGTCCTCTCTGGCGAGTAGCTTTGCGCAGACCAGCGACGGCCTGTACGTCACGCGCCTGCGCACCACCGTCGCGACGAGCTTCGACTGCTACACGCTCATCGCTAAGCGCATCCCGCAGGAGATCATCAAGTCCTTCTTCCACGATTACCTCCTCTTGCACGTCCCGATCAACGACCCGCGCCTCGCTTACGAAGAGATGCGCGTCGGTGACTTGAACAAGCTCTCGTTTTTTGTGTCCATGCAGAACAGGGCCCGGCTGCTGCAGGGCCTGCCGCAGAGCCGGACGGACTCGCACCAGGATATGGCCTCGTCCAACGACATCACCCTCGCGGCGACGACGAAGAACTACGAGGAGTACTTTTTCCTGCAGACCTTCAAGAAGCTGGAGAAGCACGACGGCAAGACGCAGCCCGTGAAGGTCGAGAACGGCGCCGAGCTCTTCACGGCGCTTCGCAACCTCGCCATGATCATCACCACCGCGTCGTCGTCGATGGTGCTTGACACGCTCTTCAATCTTGCCGAGGTCATCAAGTCCCGGCAGCGCTTCCGCGAGCTGCGCCAAGATGCCGCCGACCGCGGGGTCGCGCTCGAGACCATCATTGGCGCTGACAAGGCGACCGTGCGGCCCTACCTCGGCGTCCCGGGCGACAACCCGGTCGAGTGGAAGCGGTGGACGACGACGGAGGAGATGAGCCTCGCGACGTTTGTGCACCTCGTACTGCAGCGCTTCCGCAGCGACAACGAGTCGAAGATTCAGAAGCTGCGCAAGTCCTTTCCCGACCTGTTCGCGCTGCTCGACCAGCACCCGCTGCACAATGACCGCGAGGTGGACGCGACGCGCTCGCTGACGAACCTGGCATTGAAACTCATGTTTCTCATCGGCGGAGGTCAGCGCTCCATCGAGGCCGATGACCGGCGTGTGCCGATGGGTGCGCGCCACTGCACTGACGACGTCACGCTGAGCCGCGCGCTGGAGGTGCCCGTGCTCAATCGCATTTGCTGGGTCGGTTCGATGCTGAGCATGCCCATGATGACCAGCCGCGGTTTGCTCATTCAGGAGCGCCAAGGCCGCCCGCTCACCTTTGTCGAGGCCGAGGAGTGCACGGTGATCATGCGGGAGCTGTTCATGGCGGTCGGCGCGCTGCCGTGCGGCAAGTACTGCCCGAACAAGTTCACAGAGTGGCTCAACATTTTCCCGCTGCACGCGGTCAACACGGAGGGCAAGCGCATTCTCATGTACCTCTACATGACCCAATACACCCCCATCCGACCCATTGCGATTCCGGTTCAGAAGGACATGGTGCTGCTCTCCTTCGCAAAGCGCCTGACCACGAGCAAGAAGTTCGACCGCAAGGGCGTGTGCAGCTACCTGTTCAACCCCGTCTTCTCCGTCGGCTGCGAGGACGAGGACAACATGGAGGAGGAGGAGGCCTCCAAGGCCACGCGCCGACAGCGCCGCGCGTCGGAGAGGCACTCGCTCGTCGAGAAGCAGTTCTCCACGGTCGCCAGCGACGACACCAGCGTCATGCAGTCCACCGACGGCGACAACGGCATCGGCTACGACTACGGCTTCGCGGATGCCATGGCGAGCGCGAGCTCCAACAAGAGCAAGAACGGCGGGAGCTCACCCACATCGCGGGACAAGCGCAAGGGCGGCGGCGATGGCGACAACACGTCTGCCACCCGCAAAACCCTCGCCGCCGATGATGACTCCTCCGAGTCGTCCAACTCGTACAGCAGCACGCTGATGGACTCGGCTCAGGACATTGACGTCTACACGTGCGTCTCCCTCCAGAACCAGCTCTACCTGCGCTGCGCGAACGAAGCCACCGTGCGGCGGCACAAGATGACGGAGCTGACCCCGTGTGTGACCACGCAGTTCTTCAACGGCGAGGAGGCGCTCCGGCAAGGCCGCAAGGACATCGCCTCGCTCCTGCTGCGCCGCGTGCCCGCGCTGATGCCCAGCGAGGCGATTCTTGTCATTCAGTGGAAGGACAACGAGCCGCGCGTCACGGTGCACGAGGGTGACTACTTGTCCGTCATGGTTGAGCGCACGCGCGACAACAGCTCCGGCATTTACTTCCGCCACCGCGAGTCGTTGACGGGCAGCCAGGCGCACCGTACGCAGTCGATTGTGAGCGTCGAGGCACCGTCCACTCCCACGCCCGACGAGCTCGGCTACCTGCCCAGCGGACGGTTGGACGGCGAGGACGGCGGCTCTATGTACTCGCTCTTTGGCTCGTCGAACAACAGCAGCCTGAACCTGGGCGAGGACGGCATGGGCGGCCTGCTCGGCGTGGAGACCACCATTTGCTCGCGCCGGTTCGGCATGCGCTGGCAGGTGCTGAGCGTGCACCCGTTGAAGCAGCTCCTGCCCCTGTCCGAGCGCGCGCGCATCAAGCAGGAGAACCACGGCGAGCTGCCCGAGGAGCTGGCGTTGATCGTCTCGTGCATGACGGCGCCCCTCACGGACCCGCTGCGCATCATCACGATTGGCCACGAGCGCTCCTTCATGAGCCCCTTCACGCAGCTTGGCGAGGGCAATGACGCGTGCTGGTCGAACCCGCAGCTGATGCTCGCGACAGTCAACGAGGAGGGCGGCGACAGCCTGGCGGCGAGCGGGACGGACTCGCGGCGCTCGAGCCTGGCCGCCAGTCTGAGCAGCTTCGCCAGCGGCACCTTCAGCGCTTTCTGCCGCACCGAGGAGGAGCTGCAGCGTGTCTTTTTTGCCACCGGCGTGCTGCTTGCGAACACGGTGGCCAATGCGGTGTACTTCTCCATTCCGCTGGCCCCACTGGCCTTCTCGCTCTTCAAGAAGGCCGTGCAGAGCGGCGACTACAGCTTCCGCAGCTTCACTTGGCTGGAGCCGTGCGAGGGCAACTTGCTCTCGCCGGCTTTCCTGCTCAATTCGGCCTACGAGGTCATGTGCATGACGGACCTCGAGTACTACACCTTCCTCTATGGCAAGGGCCTCGCTGACCCGGCGAACCTCATCTTCCCCGTCTTCAAGGACCTTGGTCAGGAGCGCGAGGAGGACAGGCAGATCATGGCTGCCTCGGGTCACGATCAGCCGCACCCGCCGCCGACGCCGAGGTCGACCGCGACGTCCTCGGCGGGCTCGCCGACAAACGCGTCGGCTGCCCATGGCAAGCCGTTTCGTCGTCAGCAGTTCTCCGGTGAGGCCTCCGCGTCTGGCAGCATCGCGGCGGCGGCGACGGAGGGCGGCGGCAGCAGCGTCGCGAACTCGCGTACGCAGCGTCGTCGGCGGTCTTCGATCCAAATGTATCTCAACGCGATTGAGCGGCACAACGCCTCGGGCAGCGTCTTCTCTGATCGCTCCGGTTCTCAGGCGGGTGCGGGTGGCTCCGTCAGCCCGGCCCCAGCGACGTTGCTCTCGGAGATGTCCGGCTCGGGTCCTGGCGTCACGGCACTCGACGACTTACCGCAGCTCCTTCGGCAGCTGCCCTCGCGCGAGGAGTACATCACGTTGTACCTCTCCAACGATCTGGCGTGGAGCTCCGTCCGGAAGAACGGCTACGGAGATCAGACCAAGGGGCTGTGGGTGTGGTTGGCCAAGGGTTTCATGAGCAGTCCGATCGCGAAGAGCCCGCTGCTGCTTCACTGCTGCTCACGGGTGGTGCGCGAGGTGATTTGCCTCGGCGCGAACTAAACTGCGGTGGAAAGGGACAACACATCGCTACGCCAATGAACACTAAAGCGAAGGGCACTACCAAAAAGTAAAGAAAAAACACATCAACATCAAACGCAACAGCAACAGCAACAGCAACAGCAACAGCAACAGCAACAGCACCAACAACAGCGAACTCGTTGTTCTACCATTTTTATTTGGCATGGTGTTGTCCACAACTTTCCTCTACTCTTTTTTCTCTCTTTTCTGTTTTTGTTTTCCTCTGTCCTTACAACTGCGATCTGGTCACTTCCAATGACACTTCAACGTTATTTTTGTTTTACCCTTTGGTTCGTGTTCGCTGTTGACCTCAGACGATGAAGTTGTTGTTGTTGTTTTCGTTCACATACCACTGGCTTTCCTCACTGTACAGACCTGAAGACAACAAATAGTTCATTGTTTGTTTTCTCTCTGGAAGAGTCCGTTGGTTTTCACTCATGTTTTCCTCAAAATGATTTTTTTTTTCGTCCTCTCGGTGTAGGTGTTTTATGTATTGTTGTCGCAGTGTATCCTTCTTCGTTTTCTCTGGCTGCGAATTTGTGAACATGTGAACAGTGTTGTCCGGAGTTCGACGGGAAAATGGAGTACATTTCTTCCTTCTTTCTTGTCCATGTTTTTTCTTTTTTTTTTCATTCACGCATGTCACATTTGCTTTTGCTGATGTTTTTTTTTTTTTTAATCTGTGCTTGCGATCACGGTTCCATCAACTGACTCTGTTTCGTTCTGTGGGTGTGCCTGCGTGTCTCTTCTTCTTGTTTGTTTGTTTGTTTCTCTCGTGCTCTTCCTTATTTGAGGATGATGCTGCGCTCGCCCGCTTGCTCAACAACCAACGAACGAATGTTTGGGCTCTGTATCTGTGCTTTTTGATAGCACTAGTCATTTTCTCAACTCAGACAGTGACCTCGACTCCGTCGCCTCTCCGGCAAACATGCACGTGCCACGAGAAACACGTCTCGTGATTGTTTGACCCTGCTGCCTGGATGCCCACATGAAGGATCCTTGTCGAAAAACTGTGTGTGCTCCCATACGAGTGCCGATTGTATGTTCATCTCCGCGTCATCACCACTGCTTCTCTCCTTCTCGCTCGCACACTCTTTCTTTCACACATTTTACGCTGTGCGTGGCTGGGCATTCCAATCACAAGAATACAAGCTCCAGCTCTTGATTGACACTCTGGGCTCTCCCCTCGAGGAAAAAAAAAGCTCTCCTTACTCACTAAAACCAACAAAACTCACCTAAGAAACAAAAACAAGACATCCTTAACAAGAAAAAAAAAGCGCAGACGTGAAACTTTTGACAATACGCACACCAGGCGTTAAGTGAGGGGCAAGTAAGGAAAAAAAAAAAAAGGTGTCAGCTCCTGCCCTCACGCGATCCATCCCCTTCCGCGTGTCTGGTAAGCAAGTACCGTTGACACACGTCCACGTTGGCTGTGTACGTTAGAGGAATTCAATTATTCTTTTCCCCCTTCCTCTTTCTTCTTTTCGTCGCTGCGCATCCTTTCTTCACATATTTTTCTTTTATACTCAGCCTCACCCGACTTCTCAGTGCGAGCGAGAAGTAGTAGACGCGTTCTAGAAAACGAAGACAAGGAAACAAAATATTCTCTGTTTCTAGGAAGTCCCTTTTTTCCCCCGTTTCTTTATCTTTTTTTTTTTGCGTGTTTCTTCTTCTTCTTTTTTTTTCCCTCCCTCAAGTGACATTATTCTACAAATGGGACAAGGACAGACGACCAGCGCGCAGTCGCAGCGCAACTCCGGCCGTAGCGGCGTCGGCGCGACCGCCCGCCGCACGACGCCGTCGCCGGCATCCGCCTCCCCGCTCACCTCCCAATCGGCGCGCGTGCAGAGCTCCTCGCCACCCCCGTCCTCGCAGTTTGCCCCGACGCGTCCACCGGGTGCATCGCCGCGACAGAGCGCGCCCCCGGCGCCGCTGTCGGTCCCGCTAACTTCTCGCCGCGAGGGGGAGCCCGTGTATCCGGCCTCGTCCTGCCCCTTGCCTCCCATCTCGGCTGGAGGGTCGTACGGCGACAGCCTCGTGGGTGGTGGCGGCAGCAGCACGGCGAGTCACGCCACCGTGTCGGCCCCGCCGGCGCTGCCGCTGACGCAGCCGCTCTTCCGCATCCGCGGGGGCCCGGACAAGGGCTCTGCGCAGACCTCGCCGAGGCACGGCGCGAGCGCGGCTCAGGGCAGCTCCTTCCTCACGCATGTCTCCTCGCCGACGCTGCCCGGACAGCCAGGGCAGGCAGGACAGGCCGGCATGGCGACGCTCGACGCCGACTCCGTTCGCATTCTGCGCACCGAGCTGAGCATGAAGCTCGGCGAGCTTGACTGCGTGGCGAGCGGCTTTGTCGCGGTCGAGACCTACAGGACCATCGCCACCACGCTCGCCAACTTGTCGAAGGTGCTCATTCGCCAAAAAGCCGTCGATGGGGACAATGTCGCAGGGGTGCCCACCTCACCGACGTGGGTGCCTGGCACGACGGCGGCAGGGACCGGCGTCGGCAGCCTCGATGCGGCCGCCGTCACCGGCAGCGGCGAGACCACCACCGGCTCCGCGTCGACCCGCACCTCGCACAGCCACGTGCTGGGCCAGCGCGAGCAGGCCAGTGCGCTGCTCGAGCTCCTCTCCCCGCGCAGCGCCAGCGCCGCCTACAGCCCCCGCCCCTCGCGTCCTGGTGGGGCGAGCGCGGCCGGTGCGGCTGTCGCGGCGGCCACGGCGTCCAGCCTCGGCGCCGATCAAGGCTGGCTGCATCTGCAGAAGAAGGTCATGTCCTTCCGCATTGCGGACCACATGACCGAGCCATCACTGCCCACACCGCTCTTGAGCCCCTGCACGAGCCCCGCGCGGTTTGCTCGCGGTGCCGTGGTCGGCGGCGGCGCCGGCGGCAGCGACGCGCATGCCGAGGGAAGGGCGCTCAGCCACAGTAGTTCGGTGCAAGTGCAAACACCGCTGCTGAACAACCCGAACCAGGGCAAGGCCGCCCAGTACCCAAACACCGAGGGCGATGGCGCGGCCCGTCTCACCGTGGATGACTTGCACGCCATCACGGAGAAGGACGAGGTCCTGCACTACTTCTTCCGCATTATGCGCAAGCAGAAGCCCGAGCTGGCCAAGAAGTTGCGCGTCATGGCGCCGTCGTCGGTGCTGGAGTTCTCGCTTCTGGAGTCGGCCTTTATGGTGGAGGCGTCCACGTCGGCGGCGAACAACGCCTCGTACGACCTTCAGGGCGTTCTGAAGGTCGCCCTTCGCACCTCCTCCTTCTCCAACTTTTATCTGGAGCGCATGGTCTCTGCGCTGCCGCTCTCGCTGAGCTCGCTGTTCAGTGGCGGGTACTTGTCGCCGCTGGAGCCTGTCGTGGCGCCATACGCGTCGTGCGGCAACGCCCAGCGCGAGAGCACCGAGTTCTTCCTCTCCATGGACGACCGCGCGCGCATGTTGCAGCAGCACGGCATCCAGGCCTACGGCTCCGCCGAGCTTCTTCTCCTGCACGTCAGTCTGCTCTCCAACTACGCCTCGAACATCCTGTCTTCGTTCTCGCTCTTTGTCATGCTGGCCTGCGCGAAGCGTCTTGGTGACATTCGCCGTCTTGGCGAGCAGCCGTCTGGCGAGGCGACCGCGGTGCCGATCGACAACGACGGTATTCCCGTGTCCGTCGAGGGTATGGAGGCGTTTGTCGAGCACTGCTGCACCTTGTACGAGTCCTCGTGCTTGGAGGAGGTGGCGCAGATTCGCCGGCAGTACCCGAACGTGTTCATCCTCAGTGCATTGAACGCCACGACGCGCGACAAGGCGCCCGTCCTCACCATCGCGGTGTCCACCATCATCAAGCTCATCTACCTGTTCGCGGGCGGCATCAACTCGATCAGCGCCGATGACCGCCGCGGCACGGCCGTGCTGCTGGAGGAGCTCACCGGCGGCCCGTCCAGCGCACCCGGAGCCGCGCCGTCGCAGGCCTCGGTCTCGTCGTTTGTGACGAGCGGTGCGGCAGCAGGCGGCGCGGCGCGGTCCCTTGGCGAGTCTGGGGCGACGTCCTTCCTCAGCACGAGCACCTTTGCCGCGACCGGCGACCCGCGCGGTGAGGCCTCGACACGCAGTGCGACTGATGCGACCGACGACGTGGCGCTGGCCTCCGCCCTGCGCGTGGCCGCACTCAGCCGCCTCGGCACCCTCAGCAAGCTCATGGGCCTCGATGTCACCAACGCCAGCGATGAGGCCTCGGTCGCGACGGCCCGGGCGTGTGCGGCGGCCTGGCGCGTCATGTTTCAGTTCTGCGGCGTGCTGCCGTATGAGAACTGCCCGACGGACATGCGCGAGTGGATTCACCTCTTCCCCTTGTACGCCGTCGACGCGCCGAACAAGCGCGCGCTGCTCCACGTGCACGCGATGCTGAGCGAGCAGCAAGAGATGGATCTGGTGCCGGTGATGCGCGAGCGCGTACTCATGTCCGCCTCCATCCTCCTGCAGAAGCAGCATGAGTTGGCCACCTCGGCGCCGGCCGCGGCGGAAGGCGCCGCTGGTGCACAAGTCAAGCCGACGACGTCCGCCGGGACGAGCTCCGTCGTGCGACCCACGTTCGCGACGCACGAGCACGGCGTCGAGGCCAGCCGCGGTCACGCGGTGTGTCGCGAGTTCTACGAGCTGTGCGCGTCCGAGGCGGTCTCCGAGTACCTGCCGCCGCTTGACGTGCTCCGCTACGTGGACGCGCCGCGGGCGCCGACCGCCGACGAGCTCCGCGAGATGCCCGGGCTGGCGCCGTACAAGCAGAACCTCATCATGGCGCTCCACTGGCGTCGTGCCCCGGTCGCGCAGGTCCGTCGCGGCGATGATCTCGCCGTGCAGGTGGTGCCGCAGCGTACGGCACGCGAGGCCCGGACAACAACGAGCGTTCCGCACGGGGGCAGCGACAACGACGACGATCACTGCGGCTCCCCCGCCGGACCTCTGGTGTCCTTGGTGGCGCCGAACAACGACGAGCTGCCGCTGAGCGCGCCGCTGGGCGATGCTGTGCAGGAGCGTCACCGCCGTCGCTCCCTTTTTGCGGCGATGAACTCGGACGGGGACGACGGGGACGACGGGGACGACGGGGACGACGGGGACGACGGGGACAACACCAACAAGGCCGCCTCTGGTGACACGCCCTTCAAGGACATGGGCCCCGACAGCGACACCGAGCTCAACGGCCGCCTCGCCAAGGCCACCAAGAAGAAGAGCTGGCGCGGCGCGCGGAGCCGAGCCTCCTCGGTGACCTCGACGGCATCGACCGCAGTGGGGCCCGCCTCCGTGCCGGAGCAACGTCTGACTGTGGTGGCCGTCGTGGACCGTCATCGGCCCGCCCCGCCTGGTAGCGCGGCCTCGCCTGTCAGTCTCCCCGCCCCTGTACCCGGTGAGGATAAAGTGGTGGACGAGGTGCAGTACATTGTCTTCCACGCCTCTGCAGGGAGCGAGGCGTGGAGCTGGGCGACCCACCGCATCTGCCGGCTGACACACCATCGCCGCACACGCCCGCCCTTCCGCGTGGCCGAGGACACCGCGTACGCGTGGACAAACGCGCAGTACGACCTCGAGGCCGACGCCGGACGCAACGCGAACATCCCGTACACGATTGGCTGGCTCCTCGGCAACACGCTGACCAACGAGGTTGTGTTTCAGGCCCCGCTCGCCCCGCTCGCCTTCCGCATCCTTGCGCGCAGCATCAAGTACGCGATTCCCGTGGAGAGCCTGGCGCTCCGCCCGGCGGACCTTTCGCTTCTCGGCGATCGGTGGACCTCGCACGTGCTGGAGGCGTCGCTCGGCCACTCGGAGGAGAGCATCATGGAGATCTTCGACCTGCGCGCGTGGCAGGAGGAGGAGGAGATGAGTCGCGCCACTCTGGCCGCCACCATGAACAGCAGCAGCCGTGTGGGCTCTGTCCGCCAGCGTCGCTCCAACGCGCTGCGCCGTGTGGTGCGCGCGGTTACCAATGAGCTCTGCTGGAATGTGCAGAGCGATGCGCTGCTCAGTCGCCTCTTCTGGTCCGAGGTGTTGCGCGGTCTGCAGTCGACGTCGCTGCCGAGCGCTTCGCTGTTTGCGCAGTGCTGTGCCCGCACGGTGCGGACGGTGCTGTGTGGTCGCATGGACTCATGGGGTGCGAACTTCTCCTTCCGCGAGCAGTTTCTCCTGTTCTTTGACATGAGCAACTACCACACGAGCTACCACAGCGCGCTGAGCAAGGAGACGGTGCGTTGCATGGACGACGACCTCACCGCCACGGAGAAGCGCGACCTGCTCCGCTTCATCACTGGCCGCGCGTTGCTGCCGCCGCTGCCCAAGACGGAGTTTCTGCAGATTGTCTTCACCGACGCCGACCCACTCACGTCGCCGAGCGCCTGCGACCGTGCGCTGCACCGGCTGCCCTCGTCCTTCACGTGCGACAACGTGCTGGTCATCCCCAACTACTTCTGCTGCCTGCTGCTCGGCACTGAGTCGCTCTTTGTGCAGCGTCACGTGCACCCGGACATGAAGCAAAACTACGGCATCGCCAAAACGGACTTCAGTACCGCCTGGAGCCTGCTCACGGCACTGGAGCGGGAGCAGCTCTGCGCGGACTACCGCGCGCTGCTCGGTCAGCGTCTGCGCACGGCCGTCTGCGAGTCTGGCGCGCTGGACGACCACGATGAGCTGCGCGACGCCAGCACGAACGAGCTGCCGGAGACGCAGGTCCGCAAGGGCGGCTTTCGTCGCAGCATCGTCGCGAGCAACAACACGAGCGCCACGACGAACCCGACGATGGCCATGTCACCGTCGCAGCGCCTTCCCTACGGCTCGCCCCTCGCGAGCACGCAGGCCTCGCCTGTTTCGATGGCCAGCGCCGGCCTGACCTTCCCGCGCAGGGACGGTACGGAAGTTCCTGAACCCGCTGCGCCGGCCGACATCATCAACCTGCTGGCCGGCACGCTCTTTGACGAGGACGCGGACGACGAGGGGGCGCTCGAGCTCAGCAACCGACGCCTGATGACCAAACCCGCCGCGGCCAAGCGCGCGACGGAGGAGGCCGGCGATTACTACCGCCTGCTCGTCGCCCACGCCAAGAAGCAGCGGCGCGAGGAGGAGGAGGAGGCGGAGCGGTCCGCGTCCAGTTGTGATGCGACCCAGTCTAGCGGCGGCCCGGCGGCGGTCAAACCCTCTCGCCGTGCGGTCAAAGACGGCGGCGTTTTGTACAATGACGCCGCCGACGTGGAGGAGACGAGCGACAATGAGTGGGTGCCGCGCAAGTTTGTGTCCAGCCAGCCATCGGGCGTGACGTCATCGACGCAGCCGACACAGGCGGGCATGCGCGCCGACGCGCACGCCCCTCCGGCCACCCTGGTCAGCCCTAAGCGTCGCGCACCAGGCTCGACAACAGCCACACCCAAGGCAACGACAACAACGACAACGACCACAGGCGCCAGCCCTGCGGTGCCGCCGCGCACGCACACCGCCGCCTCCTTCACGCTCCCGCCGAGTGCGAGCGGCTCCATCACTGACGAGTTCGCACACGTGGCCACCGCGGCGGCCGCTGCCGCTGCCGCGTACGAGGCGGCCCTCGCTAGTCACCGCACCTCTGCGCGCAACAGCATGATGTCGCCGCGCGAGTCCGGCAGCGCACTGCCTTCCCCGACCTCCCACCCTCCGCACGCCTGGCCGTCGACGAGCCGTCACAGTACGCTCACCGGCGCCGTGGGGCCTGACCGCGCACGCACCAGTACATTCGAAGACGATCACGCCGGTGCGGCGTGGATTGCGCAAACGGAGGCGCTCGTCGGTCGTGCCTCGGGCGCGGGGATGACGACAGACGCCTCCAAGACGGGGCCGCACACACACGCCATTCAGACGGGCACGCCGATCGACGCCACAGCGGCGGCGACGGACGACAACGACGACGACGACGACGACGACAGCGCGGCCCGCGTTTCGGTGCGTGGCTCGGCGCGCAGCACGCCTGCCGAGTACAGCCTCCCTGCCGCACCTCGCACCACCGCCGCACTGCCGCCGCCGCTGCCGACGCACACGCAAATCTCGACGGACGTGCAGCCCGTGACCCCGCAGGGAGACGTCCCCGCGGACGTAGACCTGCTCGTCACGAGCACGCACGTGCGGAAGCCGATGCCGCCCGCCCTGCGCGACCTCACCGCGCGCTTTGACTCGCTGCGCAGCAAAATTCTCATCAATCAGCCGATGCCCGACAGCAACAGTGGTAGCAGCGGTCGCCAGCCGCCGCTGAGCATCAGCTCGAACTCACTCAGCACTGCACAGACCACGTCGCAGTCTGCACGCGCGCCGCTCTCGTTGGCGAACAGTAGTCGACCCACGTATCGTCGCACCTCGATCGACACGGCCATTGATGAACTGTTTCCAGAAGCCAAGGATTTTTAAAATTTCGAAAACAGAAGTAACACAGAAGCAAGGCGCATGATCCGTGTTGCTTTTCAGGCGTGCATTGCTTACTCACGGTCCCAGCTGGGGCACGTACAAATCTTTCTTTTTTGCGTGTGTTTGCCTTTTTGTTGTCCCAAATGTACCTTTAGTTTGTCTGTTTGTTTGTGTGCTTCCTTTTTTGTCTGTTTTGCCTTTTTTTTTTTACCGTGCCATGATGGCCATACCAACGATGTATCAGTCATTCCTCCATGTACCACACCAGCAGCGACATCTTTTTTTTTCCTCCTTTTAGTGTTTCTGTCTTCACATTGCGTGCTTTTGTTTGTTTGTTTGTTTTCCCCCGTTGCACTTGACACACATCGAGTTTGTGTGGCTACCAAATCACAATACCAAAAATGGTCATGTATTATTCACCACGAAGTGTTTTTCTCATTTTTCCCGTGTTTTTTTTTCCTGGGAGTCCACTGCAAAAGTTGTGTAGCAGAGGCGTCAACGCCAACATAGCCTTGCCTTTGGTGCGAACCCTTGCGTTTTTCCTTCTTTCTTTCTTTTTTCCATTTCTGTTGTTTGTCAACTGCAATCGTAAAAAATAACAGGCGGTCGCTCCTATCGCTCTGTCTCCTCGCTTTTTAGGGGGAGTTGACACGCTAGGAACACTCAAAAGCAAAAAAAAAAAACTGCATCCCTTGGTATGTTTGGGCTCCCCCGTGGTATTTTAATTTTAACAAGGACTACACTACAGAACGTGTCAAGGTAAACTCTCCTTTCGCTAATTGAGGAGAAAATGTGTGTCATAGTTCCTTCTCTTTTTTTCTTTCTACTACCTGTTTTTTTTTTCTTTTCGTGTTCCCTTTATGGAGAGAAAACGTTGAAGCGGAGTTTATATATGGTAACTCCCCCTCTCAGCGAATTTGGAAATCTTAATTAGTTTTTGTCTTCCCGCCTTTTTTTTTTTTAAACTTCGTGTATGCCTCAAAAAAAAAAATGAAGAGCAGAAATAGACTCGACCACGTTTTTTTTTTTTTTACGCAACGGCCTCACACGAGCTGTGGCAACTGTGCGCGTCTACATCGTCGGGATCACACCGCAACTTGTGACCCATCGATTGCTTTTGCTGCTACTTCAGTGTCGCTGGTGGTACTTTTTTTTTAAATCTAATCGTTCTTTTTCTTTCTTTCTTTCTTTCTTTCTTTCTTTTTTTGCTATGTAACTCGCGGTTGTGCGTCGATAGTTCTGATCTGAACGAGCAACCACAAGAAGCGAAAATAAAGATGCCGCCGACTGTGTGTGAATCTGTTTATCTTTTGCTCTGTTTTCCGTTCTGCTCTACAAGCGATTCTAAAATGAGAAGGTGCTGTGTGCGCGGGGGCAAAGCACGGCAAAGAAAAAATACACATAGGGAGAAAGCAAAGTGATTACGGCCGATAAAGCAGTTAGTAATCACGTACAAAACATCTCAACAGGACTCCTTTTTCTTTTCTCCTTTTTTTGTGTGTGTGTTTGGTGTAGTTTCAACAACCAAGTTTACTGTTGATTGACTGCACCTGTGATGCACTTCCCAGGTTTTTTGTAGGAGGTATTGCATTTCCCTTTTTTTGCCGAAGCAGTCACTTGAAGTGACATTTTTTCTTCTTTTTACGCGCGTGCATGCGTTTTGTTTTTCTCTCCCTGCTGGTTAGCCACGGTTGTTGTACTGTTTCTTTTTTTTTCCTTCTTTCTTTCTTCTTTTCTCTCTTTCCACAGTTTGCCAACCAAGCTCCAGTAGGGAACGCAGAAAATTCTTCTGACTTGCCCCGTGCGCACTCCGGTCAACGTGGCACATCTTCAAAGAAAACAAAGCTCGCACATTCAAAAAAAAAAAAAAGACAACGGCTACTCAAAATGGGTAAGTGGCACGGTGAATGTACGCAGTTCAGTGTCTCGCTGTACTGGTGCATGGGTGATGCCCGAGTCGGAGAGGGAGAACGCCAACAAGAGCAAAACAAAAATCCTTATGTCCACGGCTTAGCTCTCCCCGTCTGGGCAAGGTGTGATGGTACTCTTTCCGCCCTGTTCTCTTGGTTTTGTGTCTGTGTGCGGTTATCCACTCAGCGGCAGTTATCGTTGCTCTCTTGATCATGCCAATGTGCTCCCTCCTTCGCTCTTCCCTTCCTGTGCGACAATATACATTTGTATTATTATTTTTTGTGCGCGTAGAATTACTATCTTTCATCATCCGTTTCATCCTTATTCACCGGCTAACTGTTCTCTCTGTGTGGGCTCCTTACTGCGACCCACCACACACTCCCATTAGCACACTCATTCCTTTTTTGTTGTTTTTTTCGTCACTCCTCTCCCACACGCAAAGACACAGATACATCCTTGTCAGCAATGATCCCTATCGTATTGGCCGTTGTGGTGATCGCCGTGAGCGTGTTCTTGTACGTGAAGATGTCACCACGCAAGCGCATCGCGCTCGACCCTGCGCAGTTCAAGAAGTTTGTGTTGGCGAAGCGCATTGACGTCAGCCACGACACGTTCATTTTCCGTTTTGCGCTCGAGGACGAGAACCAGGCACTGGGCCTGCCCATTGGCCAGCACATCGCCATTCGCGCCCAGTGCACCAGCGCCGAGGGCAAGAAGGAGCTGGTGCAGCACTCCTACACCCCGATCAGCAGTGATGACGACAAGGGCTACGTCGACTTTATGATCAAGGTATACTTTGCGAATGTACACCCCAAGTTCCCCGGTGGTGGTCGCCTCTCCCAGCAGATGCACAAGCTGAAGGTCGGCGACACCATTGAGATGCGCGGCCCGCACGGCAAGTTTGAGTACAAGGGCGACGGCAGCTTTCTGATCCAGAAGCCCGGGCAGGGGTGGATCCCGCACCACGTCGATGCCTTCGCGTGCGTGGCCGGCGGCACGGGCATCACACCGATTCTGCAGATCATCCGCGCCATTCACAAGGGCCGTGCCACCGACAAGACGCGCGTGTTCTTGGTCTTCGGCAACCGCTCTGAGGAGGACATTCTGCTGCGCAAGGAGCTCGATGAGATGCAAAAGGAGAACCCTGAGCAGTTCCACATTTGGTACACCATCGACACGTGCACGGACTCGGCCTGGCGCTACAGCATCGGCCACGTGGACGAGAAGATGCTGCGCGAGCACCTCTGCGTGCCTGAGCACTTTGGTGACAGCACCGTCAAGCAAAACGAAGGCATCAAGACCTCCATGGCCCTCATGTGCGGGCCGCCGCCGATGGTGCAGTTCGCCATCAAGCCGAACCTGGAGAAGCTGGGCTACAAGCCCGAGGACATGTTCTCCTTTTAGACACGCATGTGCAGCCACGCACGCAGAGGGCGGTTCGCCGACTCTAAGAAGAGAGAGAGAAAGACAGAGACAGAGGCGTGCGACGCGGCCGCATCATCAAAAGACAAAAAAAAAACAAAGAAAAAAGGGAACAATGTGAAAAAAAAAAGGCAACACACACACGTGGAGAGAGGACAAGAGCAGCCGTCTCGCACAGCAAGCCTTGCTGTGCTGACTCGGGTCTCTTTTTCTCACCCAATGCGTGTGCTTTCTTTTTGAATTTGTTTTTCGCATTTTTCCTCTTTCCAGTTTAAAGCATCCCAAAATAATACGACAGGAAAAACATCCAAATGAACAAAAAAGAGAAGTAAATGTTTTCGCAGCGAATAGCATCGGAATGAGCGCGTTCTTCCGCGTGTCTGTGTGTGGATGCGTGCGTATATTTCCACAGATTTTGCAGCGATGCTGTTGCCACTCAGCGAGAGAGGGGTGAGCAAGAACGGCAGCAGGTTTATTGATGCCGCAGCTCCTGCCACAAGAGAATGACAGGCGGTACGACCGTATCGGGAACTTCCAAGTTGTGACTTATTGTGCGCATACCCGCCGAGTCGACGTGTTCGATCAATGGATTTTATTACTCTCTCCCTCTCATCTGCCTCTCCCTCCCCATTCTCTAACCTCTATTACTTATGTTGTTCGTTTTCTGTGACTCGATTGGTGCGCGATATTTGCTTTTTTCTTTTTCAAAGAAAGTTCCCACTGGGAAACACATCACTAAACAGTTCTTGTTTCCTCCCTCTCTGTGGAAACCTCATATCCTCGAGTCGCTCTTCTCACAGGAGCTCGTTTTTTTTTTTCTTCTTTTTCTTCCCTTTTTTTTCCCCCCATCATCATCCTCTCTGGTTCTTCTCCACACTTCTCTCTTGTTCTTCCGGGTTTTTCCACATTTCCGCCGAAAAGCACAGGAAAAAAAACGCTAAGGAGAAGGATTATACGGCGGGACAATTGCAGACACGTAACTCAACATTGATACACAATTACGCATCCACTGGCGGTCGGCTGCTGTGTTTTCTTCTTTTTGTTGTTTTGTGTGTGGGTTTTTTCCTCTCATTTGAAAGTCACTCGCGGTCTGGAACTTAAAACTGGTGACCAAAATCTCGTACCCCTGTGTTCTGCCGCGTCTGACCTTCTCGGTAGTTCAGCGTGTGTGTTTCTTTCCCTCGTTCTTCCTTTGTTGTTTCCGTGTACATACCCCATCTATCCCACAGGACACACATCAGCTCTAGGCTCAAACAGCTGTTTGTGTGTGCGTGTGTGTGCGTAATCTCGCTTCCTTTCTTCTTTTTTTAAGCATATTGACCCCTTTTGTTTCCTCTTTTTTTTTTTGGTTTTCCTTCCCTTTTTTTTTTCTTCTCGCATATCCATTTTTCCCTCGTTGCACTGTCCCCTGGCTCTCTCTCTGTCTTTTTTTTTTCTCGCGTAGACCATGGATGAATCAACTATTCCCATCCTGCGTGATGCCAGCGAAAGCGTGGAGGACCTCGCCTTGACTCAGGCCGCAGCGACGACGGGGGTGGCAGCCGCCGCGTGCAAGCCCCAGCCCCTCTCTGCGCTGTCGGATCTCCACAGCGAAAGTCCGTCCCTGCGCACGCCGCCCATCTCCAACGGTCCTTCTGAAAGCGGCCGAGAGGGCTCCGCACAGCCGGCGTCGCACTCGTACACGAATGCGTCCTCCACGAGCCTCGAATGCGCCCTCGCACCGGGGGATCTCACCACCACAGACGGGGCGGCGGCGGCGGCGGCGGAGGCGAGCGCACCACGCCGCGAAGAGCCATCGCTCGTCGATGACTCCACCTCCGCCGGAGACGATGATGCCCCGCCACCGCTGACGCTGTGCACCATGAAGGCGGCGAGCCACACGGCCAGGCCGGCGACGTTCCTGGGTCCGGCCTCTCCGTTCTTGGGCACCCCGCTGCGCGCCGGTCACGGTCAGCCGCCGTCTGTGCCATCTGTTGCACCACTGCGGGCGCCGTCCTCTCCGGCCGCGTCGCCGTCTTCCTCGCCGCGGGCAGGACCCAAGGTCAAGGGCCGACGTCGCAGCAGCAACAAGAACACTGCAACCACCATGATCAGCACCAGCCCGACGACGACGGACACGAGCAAGGACAGTGCGGTCACGGTCGTGCCGCTGGCGCACCGTCCGGGGCTCTCCGTGTACGCCCCTCAGTACCGCCGCCTTCGGGGCAAGGTCGCGCGCAGCCACAGCCGCAAGAGCGACGCCTCGCCGAGTAGCAGCAAGAAGGCCGGAGCGACGAGCAACAGCAGCGGCAGCAGCAGCATGCCCCAATCTACCTCCGCGGCGGCGATGACACAGAAGGTGCCGACACCGCCACCCACCAGCAGCACAACATCCGCCTCGCCGTCTGCCCCACTGGGGCGTCGCAGCCTCTCGCAGAGGGACCCTGCATCCGGCCCCACCCCTCTGTCTCAGCGCACACGGGCGACCCCCAAGACGACAGGCAAGCACGCGACACGAGGGGGCTTCACCGCGGCCGGTGCCCACAGCTCCGCGATGGCCATCACGCCCATCACTGCGACCACGACACCAACGACAACAACCACGACGAGCGCCACGTCGGCCATGGCGCCGCAGACACCGCTCGGTCTGTTTGCCGCGATGGGCACGACGGCGCTGGTCAACAAGAGCGGCTCTCTCAGCGATGGCGCCTCGCCGGCGACCAGCACGCGCACGGACTGCCTCGCCGTGCACGCTATCCCCCTCTCTGTCTCCGGCCGCACCACCACTACCGCCGCCACCACCACGGCCAGCACGTCGTTTGGCGGCCTCAGCAGTCACGGCACAGGCACCGACACGACCCACGCCGTGCTGGTCGGCGACAGCGGCAGCTTCAGCTCCCCGATTGGCACGCTGGCGACCGGCACCAGTCATCTCGCGCGCCCCTTGATGAGCACCGTCTTCTGTCGGGAGCTGAGCACCAGCCTCGGCGGAGGGGCACCGGCCGAGCCTGTCGGTCCGGCAGCAGTACGTCTCGGCGGGTTTCCGCAGCTCGGTCTGACCCCGGCCACCGCACCGACCAGCGCGAACGCCGGCAAGCACGCCGTCAGCACATCCAACTCGTCGGTGATCAGCGGGCGTGTTCAGCGTGGGCCGGTGCTCGACGGCAACGGCCTCACCGGCGACACCAACGTGGACGACAGCTCGCAGCCGCCGTCGTGGACCTCGCCACGGCGGACACGCCTGTCCCCGTGCCGACCGCCGAGTGCACCACACTTTGCCGACGACCGCGCGCTCTTCTCGCCGGCAGCCACGCAGACGAGCTCGGACAACTACGATCAGCCCGACACGGACGACGGACCGCCCAGTGCCTGTGCGCGTCTGCCCTCGGTGCTCGTCGCGCGTGGCAGCGGCAGCGGCCGATCGGGGGCAGGGCTCAATGGACTCATGGATGGCCCGGCGGTGGCGAGTGCGAGCACGAGCGTGGCCTCCACGGCGACCCTCACGGCCAACTCGCCGCCGCCCTCGCACTACACGCAGGGGAGCAGCGCCACCAGCGCTGGGCAAATCACACCACGTCCGGCGGGGGCGGGGAGCAGCAGTGGGGCACCGTCAGAGTTTGTGCTTCGCATTCAGCAACAGCAGCAGCTGCAGCGTTCGCAGCACGGCCGCAGCGAGGGCCCCAGTGCCCACAGCGGCTACTCGCCTCGGCACGTGTCCCCGGCGCCGGCGTTGCCGCTGTTGAAGCGCAACAGCCACAGCCAGAACTTGCTCATGACGCCCGGCGGTGCGGCCCCGCCGTCCGCCGTCAGCGCCGGTGCCATCGCCACGGCTCGTCCTTCGCCCGGTCACAGCCACAACTATTCGCTGTCCCCACACTCGCCAGGTCCGGTTGGCCTCTCTGGAGGCACGGCGCCGCTGCTGTCCCCGCTGTTCGCCCATCGCGGCCTGCCCTCGGCCATCAGCACGTCCAACAACTCGCCGACTGCGATGGCAGCGCACACGGACGACGTCTCCGGCTCCGCGGCGGCGGTGGCGGCCAGCGCCTCGCAGCTGAGTGTCTCTGTGCCCTCGCACGTGCCGGGGAGCTTCAGCATGGCCGGCCGTCAGCGAGCGTCACGCACGGGCAGTGGTCTCGGTGCGTCCCTGTTGTCACCCACAGCGACGACGACGGCATCGACGGCCGCGCTGCCCCTGACGTTAGCCCGCGTCGCCGCGCACACAAACCGCACGCACACCGCACAGGAGCCGCTCCCGGTGCCGTCCAGTGCGACGGACAGAACGGGGCGGCCGCCACTGCCGACGTCGACGCTCTCGCGGGGCACGACCAAGTCGCCCGTGCCGGTGTCCGCGCTGTCGGGTCTGCGCGGGGCACTCAGCGAGCGCTTCTCACGACAGAGCAGCGAGGCCGGAAGCGTCACCAGCGGCGTGGGATGGCGCGGGGGTGGCCTCGTCGGGGACGATGAGCGCGGCTCCGAGGCGTACCGCTCGCTCTTTTACCCCAGCGATGGCTCTCAGTCTCCGACACACGGCAGCTCGCCTTCTCCGCGGCGGGCCAGTGACGGGGTACCCCAGCTGACGGACGACAGCTCCGCCTCGCCCTTGACGCCGCCCTTCGCGAGGGGCACTGGTCTGGTCGGTGGCGTCGCGAATGACAGTAGCAGCAGCTGCTCGGCGCAGAACTCCAAGGCGCAGACATTGATGTATGTGGAGCCCCACCTCCCCTCAACTCCGTCGTCGTCACGGCCTGGCGGCGCACGGTACCGTCACGGTCAGCTTTCCATGATGATGGAAGCATCTCCTCACTGAACGTGGGGATGTCTTGAGTATGTTTTCTTTTTTTTCTTTCTTTCTTCGCTGTGTCCCTCACTCATGTAAAAAAAAAAAAAGACACGACAGGCCGCCTACGGAACAAAAACAAGACAAAAAAAAAACAATGGCGGAGAAGCATTGAGTTCCCTCACGGAACAACAGAAAAAAAAAATAACGAAAAACATAATCCTAGGCTGTGCGCGTTCTTCGGAGTCATACGAGGTTTTTCTCCCTCTTCTAGATGTTTTCCTTTTTTCCCTCTCTCTCTCTTTTTTTTTTTGGCCTTTTGCATCTTTTCACACGGCTGTATCTCCTTTGCAACCACGAATAACAACGCCCCATTTTTATTTTTTTCCTTTTTCAATGCGCAGTCTTAACCATTGACAGTACTGCATTCCAAGAAGAAAGGAAGAAAAAAAGAATAAAAGAATAAACCTGTTCATTTGTTCACTCCACGATCTATGATGATGTTGACTTAATTCGGTTGCGCAGCAATGCTATCAGTCCGTTTCGGTGTTCGATTTCTTTTCTCTTTCACCTGTCCTTGTTTGTTCCTTCTTTCTTTTCTTTGTTTTCACATATCGAGGAGGAACGAAAAAGAGCTTCGTAGTACCTTCTTAAATAACGCCTTTTGTTTGTTTGTTTGTTTTCTTTCGAAATTTCCCTTCCAAGCACACGCGTGCGTGGGTGACCGTGTGCGGCTGAAAAAATATACACTCTTTTTTTTCTTTCTTCATCTTCTTCTTTTTTCTACACACTTTTTTTTGTTTCTTTGCGTGTCTTTTCTTTTGCCTATTCGATGGTGATTGCTTGTTCGTTTGGAACCGTGCTCTGTCACGCGCACAAAAGCCAGCACTGACAAAAACAGGTGAATTGTCCTCAAAGAGACGGCATGTTTCAAGGTGAACACAAGGTCGGGTATTGCACGCACAGACGTTCGACTGCATTGCACAGTCGCACAGGTACGTGGGCAGCGTGGTGAACTGTCGTTGCCCACGCGTGGCTTCACACGTCCACCACCACCACCACCACCACTACAGATGACGATCGTGACGCGCTCTCCTTCTTTATCACCCACCTCCCACATTTTTCTCCGCTGGTCTCGCATCTTTTGACCTTTTTGACTCCACCGTTCACACACACACACACACACACACACACACACTTTCTCACACACGCAGATCAGGTGAAAGTATTATACGCCTACAAGCACTGTGTTTCTTTTGGGGTTTTTTTTCACGGTGACGTCATGTCCTCCTTTCCGCTGTCCGGCACGGTGAGCAAGTGCCTCGTTGTAGTCGCCCCTGCCTACGCGCAGGATCGGGACCTGCTCCACTACATCAAGTACAAGCTCTACGACGAGGGTTTCATTGTTGTCCGCGAAGAGTACCGCCTCGTCAACCCCGAGCTGGCGAACCGCCTCGTGAATGAGCTGGATGTGAACGTGTACGGCGGCGCCATGATGCCTGCCAATGCCCCGCGCCCGACGACCTCGGACCTGATCGGCACCGCGTACCTGTACGTGCTCGCCCATCGCGATTGCCACGCCGGGCTGGACGCGCTTCTGACGCGCCTCGCGCTCGAGGACGAGGCCTACCTGGCGCTGGCCCAACGCGCCTCGAGCCGCTCCGTCGCGGCGCCACTGTGGATCAGCCGCACACCTGCCGGCGCCAAGAAGGCCGTCTCGCTGCTCTTTCCTCAGATGCTCGGCGAGGATATTCCCACCTCTGTGGAGTCGCGTGAGTACGTGCAGGCGAGCCTCAAGACGGCGCTGCTGCCCGCCTTGACCGACCTTGCCAAGGAGAAGCCCGCCGATCCGATGCGCTGGCTGGCAGAGCGTCTGCTCGCTACGAACAAGCAGGCCCCGCCGATGGTCTCTGCTAACCCAGAATGAGGAGGAAGAGAGATGCAATAGTGGTGGTGGTAGTTGTTGAGATTTTCTCTGTGTCTTGCTCACTCGCTGTCTTTCCGTCTTGTGAGAGACAGATGTAAATACATATCTGCGCATCTTGTCCAGCATGAGTTATTTTTGCGTGCTGGATTTTTTTTCCTTCTCCTGTGCACGTGTTGTTCGTGTGTGACGGTTTGTTTTCGCCGTCCTTTTCTCTCTGTTGTGAGTGCTCGCTGCTGCAAGGACGCGTGGCGAGAGGAAATGACAAAAAAAGGCATGCAACCCAGCGCCTTTCGGTTTTTGGTGCCCAATCCGTGGACACACAGGCAACACGACAGTGACAAGAAAAAAAATAAGTTTGAGCAAAAAAAAAAACAAGTGCATTCGCCCATAGCACAGAGAGTGTCCGCCGCTTTGTGGTCAATAACCCTATGTGTGCCGCCACTGAACGGCTACCTAGCGTGAGACATGCGTACGATGTGTGTTTGTGGCCTCGCATTGCACACAGCGTTTCATGCGGCTTCCATGACGTGGCTGGACACGGCGCCGGGACGTAAAGCGAAGGCAGGATGGGGAAGGACGCCGTGGTGTTTTTTACTGGTCTCCCTCTCACACATCTCATTTTTGTTTGTTTGTGTGTGTGTCATCGGCTCTCACCTCCCTCCTCCCTTTCTCTCCCCCCCCCCCCCCTTGCCTCTTCTCTCAGTGCCACTCACAGGGGCAACGAATTTGAAAACAAAAACAAACAAACGAGAGCAAAGAAGAAAACAGGCATGCGCTCTCCTCGCGCGACCATTAAACGCCGCTCCACTGCGATGCCGACGCGTGCGACGGTGGCCTCGCGCGCGACCTCCTCCACGCCACCCCCTCCTGCCCCCGCGCGTGGCCTCAGCGCCTTGCCGTACGGTGCGTATCCAGATGTGCTAGACACCACCAGCCGCCTCCATCACGCCGCGCTCGCACGCCGTCGACACGGCAATCGCAGTCGAGTGGGTCAGCTCTGTCATCGCCTTCTTCGCGGGCTCGGTCTGCAAACATCGCAAGTGCACGCGGCCGCGCCGCTGCGGCCCGGTGATGTCCTGCGCGATTTCCCCTACTTTACGCAGGCGTCGGAGATTTCCTTCTTCTCCACGCATCCGCTGCTGTGCGATGCCATCTTCACAGTCGGTCACGGCGAGCGTCTGCGTTTTGGCGCGGGGCTCTGGGCGGGACAGGAGGCCACGGTGCTCGGTGCGCGCGCGGGTCAGCTGTGGCTGGTGCTCGACGGCGAGAGCATTGCGCGTCAGCTCCCTGCCCCAGAGGCCGGTGAGGCATCACGGCGCAGCAGCCTCCCGGATGTGTCGGCGTCCAACGGGGCCCAGCGTGACAGCCACCGTCACCGTGCCAGTGAGAAGGCAGCGGGCGACTTTTGGGCACGCGTGGAGGCCTACTACCAGGTCCAGCGTCTCGGCGACGTCAGCAGCAGCGGCGGTGAGCACCACACGCACGCGAAGAGCGCTGTGGCGGCGGATGCACGCACGGCCAGCGAGTCCGCCGAGACACCCGCCAGCGCGCCGGTCCGCGTGCTGGAGTCGGGTCTCTCCCCGCACGTGCTCGGCCGCGTCGATGAGGCCACCCGTCGCGTGTACTCGGCCGAGCAGCGCGCCTTTCTCCAGCGCGCACCGGATCTTTTCGTCAGCATCGTCTCCGAGGCGCACGCCGCGTATGGTGATGTCCACAGCCTCTCGCCCTTCCTGACGCACGACACGGAGAGCAGCCAGTCCCCATTTCACGGCACGCCGCTGCGACTTAGCGGGGCCAGCGAAGGCGGCAGTGGCGGTTCGCCGGTCTCGGACGGCTCTCCATTCGCGGCCTCGTCGAGCCGCGGAGAGGAGAAGGACGGCGCGACGGAGGCGCTGCGGGCCGCGCTTCCCCTTGTCGTGCCTGGCGCCGGGCAGGCATCGTCCTTGTACGCCATGGCCGCTCAGTCGGGGGGCGAGATGGAGGGCAAGGTGGTGCTGCTCGCTCCGCGTGTGCTGGCGGTGAGCGGCACGGTGGGCTGGGCGGGCGAGGGTCCCTTGGTGACGGAGGCGGGAGGCATTCAGCACTTCAAGGCCTCGCTCTCGGCCTCCCTCGTCTTCTCTTGAGAGCTGAGAACGTTGCGAACTGTTTTGTTTTTTGTTGTTGTTGTTTTTTGACGAGTGCGGCGAAGCGGCAGGCTCCGCTTCACCTTTTCCTAGATAGATGCGTCCGTGATTTGTGTGGTTGCCGAAGAGAGGATGCGTGCATGAATGACGCTCGCTTGAATTCGCACGCTTCGCACTTGTTTTATGCGTACACCTACATTTGGTTTACAGACTAGAAAGAAAATGAGAATGACAAAAGAACCACACGAATGGTACGCGCTATTGACTTGCTTTTGTGGCTGACGCACTCGAGGAGAGAGGCGGTGTTGAACAGGAAGGCGCAGCCCCATATATTTTTTCTGTCCGTCAAACGGAGACAGAGATCCTGCCCAAGTAGGACATTTTATTTTGCCACAACAGACCCAATGATGCGTGACGCACTGCGAGCACACCAATAAATCCGTCTTCTCGCCCTCTATCTGTGTCTCAAAGAAGGCCACACGCTCAGTGGCTTCTCTGTGTCTCACACTTTCCTCGCTTTTTAGACGTCATCCGTTAGACTTTGGTCTGTCTCTCTGGCGCTTCCATACTGTTTTTTTTTCTTCGTTTGCTTTGACAGTTGTTCTCATAGCTGTTGCGACCTGTGCCTGATGCGAAGAGGCACGCGTCATCGGCTGGTCTTTGCTGTGTTTTTCGCTCTGCTGATCGTCGGCGTGGTCAACGTTCTGTTCGCCACACACTGGCTCCTGCCGGACTACTTCTTTAGCGAATGGGATCCCTATGACCACCTCTTCACAGTGTCCTCGTCTGCAGACGCACGAGAGACCGCGGCGGCACCCGTGCTTGGCGACTATATCGATGACGTTCGGTATCAGTACAGCGCACGCACCGTGGTTGGCGCGTTTTCGCAAAACCAGGACGATGTGGTGCGTACCTGGCGACGTTGGCTGCGCGGCCCCTGGCGCCCGACCGTCATGACAAGTGAGGGGGCCCAAGCAGTGCCATCCGCGCCGACGACGATGACGGATCTGTCTGACGTGCCCTTCTGCCCTTGGCCGATCAAAAAGGACAAGGAGGACGGCACAGAGCCGGTGCGGTTCTTCACGCCCATGTCAAGCCCGCATCAGTTCGCCGCCGAGCACGGCGCGCACTTCTGGCACAATCGGGATAGCCTGGCGCAACTACAGCTGCGCTACACGCCGGACCTCGAGGAGATGAGCCAGGCCAGCGCGCAGCTGGCGATGTTCGAGGCGGTGCGTGAGTCGGGACGTCATCCAGCGCTATTGCGCGGACAGGACACACCGGCGCCACCGCACTGCTCCGACAATGTCGCAGACACTGTTGCGTCTACAGAGGCAGTATCGGACGGGAGCAGCGACAATGACAGAGCAGAAGAAGAGCAAGACGCCCTGACATTTGGCGAGCCACGCTGGGTGCCACCGCCATCGCTGTCCTCGTCCCCTGCGACATCCACCACCACCACCTCGGCCGCGCTCGATTACGCGGCACTTGTGAAAACCGTGGACGTCAACAAGACATGGTCCCGCAAGGTGCGCTACTTTGACCTGCCGCGGCAGCCTGCCGTGGCGCCTCCGCAACACCCGTGGACGCACTTCTACGTGGCGCTGAACCTCTACCACAATGAAAAGATGCTGCCCTTCTTGACGGCCGCGCTCGTCGCGTGGCTTGAGGATGAAGTGGCCCCTTTTTTCGATCTTGCCCGCTCCGTGGTGGTGACCATCTACGCCAACAAGGCGAACAGTCGCGATCAGACGGGCACGTTGATCCGCACCTTGCTCATTCCGGAACTGCACCGCGTGGGCGTGCGCGTCGTGTTCGCGACCAGCACCGGCGCGTGCCTAGGCATGTCCAACAAGACTCGCGGTGTCGAGCGTATTGAGTGGATGGCCTGCGTGCGCAACAAGGCCATGGCCCCGCTCTACACCCACGGCATGCACCTCTTCAGCGGCACCTTTGCCCCCGAAGAAGACGCCGACGCCGCCGATGAAAGAGGTCGTCGCAGCCACCACGGCGAGAGTGGTCAGAGTAGTGATGAGGGAAGTCAGGAGTCGTCCTCTCTCCCGCCGAGCGCGGATGGTTTGGTGGTCCTGTTCCTCAACGACATTTACTTTCGCCCCTCAGACCTGACACGTCTGCTCGAGAGCAGGGTCGAGGAAGGGATGCGATCGGTGCACGTTGTGTCCGACGGCATTGTGCGCGCTGCGTCAACGCCTCCTGCAGGTGCGGCCGGTGTGGATGACCGGGCCTCGTCGTCGTCTTCTCGTTCAGTTCTCTGGCCCGGCTTTGATATGGCGTGCGGCATGGACTTTTACATGAACTTCTACGACACCTGGGTGACGCGAGACCGCCTGGGACACACGCTGCGCGCGGCCATGCCGTACACCAACGATGGCCCTACGCAGGACGCATTTCTGCGCATTTTCGACCGTCTTGGCACCGCTGCGGAGGCCACCGACGCCCGTCGTCAGGCCGTGCCGGTCAAGTGCTGTTGGAACGGTGCAGCCGCCATTCGCGGCAGCTTCTTCCTTCCAGAAGAAAAAGAAGAGGAAGAGGAAGAGGAAGAAGAAGAGTCGGGGAGAGACGCGCGGATGAAGCGAGAGGACGGGAAGGCGCATCAGGGCTGGCTGTCCGATGCGCCGAGTGCGGACCAATCTGCCGCCCATGCGTGGCTCGCCGCGTACTTCCTCCGCCTGCAGCTCCGGCGCCTCTCCACCGATCGCGTCAAGTGGGCCGAGGCGTGTGCCAAGGCAGCGAGCAAAAGCGTGGCCCCTGTCGCCCCGCTTGACATGTCCGTGCGCCAGTTCTTTGAGGACGACGTGCCGACGCTGCTCGCCGCGACAGACCAGTGTGCATGCGACATGGCATCATCAGGATCCGATACGACAGCGAATGCGGCTACCAGTACCAACACCAACAACGCCGCGATGGCGTTCTGCACGCGGGAGAAGATAGTACGTGCTACCTCGGACGATGTCTTTGTGCCGCGTGGCGTGCTCTCTCACGCACACAGCCCAGCCGTGCGCTTCCGACACGCGCTTGTGCCTTCCTATGGGGCCATGCACAGCGCCTATGCTCACCACCCTGCGCGACATTCGTCGTCCTCTTCTTCTTCTTCTTCTTACGCTGGCCTGTCCCTCCCCGCGCCTGTGGTCGACAAGGTCTGCCTGTCCTCCGAGTGCCAGTTGATCTGCCACGATGTGCAGCACGCCGCCATGCTGAGACACGATCGACTTCCCATCATTCTCATGAACCCCACCGTGCGTGTCGTGTACGACGCCGAGGACTTCAACCGCGTCGTTCTCTCCGGCTGGTACGAGTCGTCCGCGGTCTACCGGCTGCTGCGCTTCATCGCGCGCGCCGATCGGCAGCTCGGGCAAGGCCTGCCCCACCCCTGGCAACCAGGTCCACCGCGATGGTGGCGCCTGCTGCGGCCGTGGACGCGATGGGCCTTGTTCGCCTCGCCATCGGCGGAGGACAAGCCGTCGATGACGATGGCGGAGAGGCAGTACTCGCCCAAGGTACACATGCGCGCGGTCATGGACGCCTCCGATGACTGGCTGCGTCCTGCGGCGGACGGGACACCAGCCCACGCGGAGCTGAGGCAGCTCACGCTCCCCGTTGAGACGCTTGGCCCCTCGTCCTTGCTGCTCGAGGCGCACAAGGTGGTCGCGGTGGTGGTGAACATCACGCAGCTGACGCGGATGGACTGCCTCGACGACGTGCTCACGGACACGTTTGACCCGCCGCTGCTGTTGCACACCGTAGTGCGTCTCGTGGCGCTGCTGATCACGGCGTTGCTGGTGTGCCTCTGCATTCGCTGGGCCAACGCGGACGCGCGCGAACGGACGACCGCAACGGTGCTCGTGCCCACACCGCGAGCCGGACCGCAGAATGCGGATGCACAGTGGTGGTTGCAAGGCCAGCGCCTCGTGTCTGGTGTCCGCCTCTGCCTCACGCGTCGGTGCCGCGCGTGCGGTTTGTGGGTCCGTCGACGGAAAGTGTCGGCGGCGTCCGCGATGGGCGACAGCGACGCTGGCATTGGGATGGTGGCGGTCAAGGTCCAAAGCCCGACCACGGTGTCGGAGCGCGCACCAGATGGGAGACGGTCCTACCCGTCCTCGCCGTCCTCTGCAGTGGTCTCGCGCTTTGCAGGCAACAACGCGCGCGATGCAGGCAGTGCCACACAAACCCCCTCCCCTTTTTGGGAGTTGCAGGCGCGCTATCGGCGATGAAAAGAAAGCGTTTCTCTGTCTCTGTGGCTTCTGGTCGCACTGTTGTTGTTTTTGTTTTGCTTCCTGCCTCCTTATTGCTTTCTACTCACAATACCGAAACAATGGCAACGAAACAAGCCTCGTCGGGGTCGGCAGGCGATCAAATGGAAAGTGCAACGAGGCCTGACTCCTTTCAAGGAGTGAACCTCGTGAGCGCGCCGCCCGTCACACGGCGCATGGATGGTCAGTACCAGCAACCCCCTTCACCCCCACCACTCTCCCACTTTCACTC
Source organism: Wallacemonas sp. Wsd (assembly GCA_030849645.1). Lineage (NCBI taxonomy): Eukaryota > Euglenozoa > Kinetoplastea > Trypanosomatida > Trypanosomatidae > Wallacemonas > Wallacemonas sp. Wsd. The sequence continues at coordinate 128,895 of JASANQ010001291.1, read as the reverse complement.
CTATTGTGATGGTTCATGTTTTGTTTTGCTAGTTCAACACTCATCCATGCGCTACCGTCATGCCAATGAGCCGCAGTCGCTCAAGAAGCACATCAACACTCTCATCAACAACGATGACGTCCTCAGCACGAACGAGCAGGACGAGATTATCGGCTACTTCTCCGACTCTCTCCGCTGCACCCTGACCTTCACAAAGATTGTCGCGTGCCTCCATCTTCTCATCGCCGCAGTGTACGCCGGTCTGCTGTTCAGCGGCTCACCCCTCGTGTTCAAGGTGCTGAGCAAGAAGGAAAAGCGCGATCTCGAGTCCATCTGGGCGGAGCGGCAGGCGGCGGCGGGTGCCACAGCCGCGAAGGCGGCAACTGCCTCCTCATCTACCTCATCCGCGTCGTCCTCTGCCAGTGACACTGACGTCGTCTTGGCCGGGATTCACTCGCTGTACCAGAAGCAGCGGGCGGAGCAGCAGGATCAGGTGATGGCCTACATGACGTACAGGACCGCGCTCGACACGTCGCCGACACTCACGCCGCTGACCTCTGTGATGATGCTCTTCGCGGCGCTGCTCTTGGCGGTCGGTGGGGTCGCATGCTGGCGCGCAGCCCGTGCGTTCCAGGTCGACAAGGAGGCCCTCGTGAACAGCGAGCCGCGTGAACTCGGCGCGGGGCCTCTCAGAGGTACAGTCGGTGGGGACTCGACGGCAAGGGAGGCGCCGGCGGCGTCGGCACGCGAAGGACCGGCACGCCGACCGCGACGTCGTCCGCGCAGCATGAAGGAGGCCGTGGTCGATCCCATATGGGGCTCCTACACCGGCATTCAGCTCGCGCTCGCCGCGTGCGCACTGATCCCGACGATGTACTGGGTGCGCACCCTCTCGCGCTCCCACAGCCAACTGAATGGGCTCTATCAGCAGTTGAATCTGCCCACGTCCAGCCTGTTCTTTGGTGTGACAGACGACATTCTGGAGCTGCTGCTTGTGGTCTGGCAGCCGCTGTTTCACATGGGCATCTTCTTCATGATTTGCTCGCTGCGGGACACACGCGACAAGCTCGTCGGACTGGCGAGCATCAAGTATCGCTACGACAAGCTGTGAGACGACGGCGAAGCCAGAAGAACGAACTACAAAAAAAAATGGAAGAGCACAGTTTGACTGTGCCTTGTTGTTGCTGTCTTCTGCATACAATCACGATTGCTTTGCGTTCATGCTTTTTTTTTTTCTCTTTTGTGTATTGTGCCTTGTTTTATCCTTCTCCAACTGGGCTTTTGGGGTGAATAACAGTGCCGGAGAGACAGAGCAGTGGCTCTTTTCCTTGCCGAGGTCTCACGGCTGCTTCAACCAACGAGAGGAATAATAATAACAACAACAGAAAACAAAAAAATCAACAAGCTATGACCTCCATTGTGACTCCATATGTGCGCCTGTAGTGAGGCACACAAACGCTTCCAAGTCAAGCTTTGCTTATCCATGAGGACTTCCGCCATCTTTCACTCATCTCCTTTCAATTGCCCCTCCTCTCTCTCCCTATCCACTTTTTTTCGATTGATAGAACTTTGTACGTTAGACATGTTGCCGACTGGCCGATACATCCAGCCCCCGCAGGCGGTGCAGCCCGCCTCCGAAGTGCGCGTCCACGAGGGTCGCCATGAAGGTAGGGGCCGGGGCCGTGGCCGTGGCCGTGGCGGCGATCGCGGCAGCAGCAGCGGTCGTGATCGTGGCGGCGATCGTGGTCGTGGCGGCGATCGCGGTGGTCGCGGAGGACGCGGAGGTCGCGGTCGTGGTGGCGCGCGCGGTGGTGCCAATGCGCGCGGCAAGCATGCCGCCAAGGCCCCCGCACTGGCCGAGAAGTACGTGGTCATCATTCGCAACGTCGAGAACGACCTCGCCAAGATCCACAAGCACTGCCTCCCCTTCTTCTGCTGCTTGGACCCCGCCGCGGATGCCCTCGCGGCCACCCCCACCGCCGATCGTTGCACGTACTCGCTGACGTGCCGCTCGGAGACACGCTCGGGCGAGCTCTGCGTCTACGGTCCCGCTGACGCCGATGTGGCCACTGTGTTCGTCGATACCTCACTATCGAAGAAGAAGAAGGCGCCCGTCCCCCGTCCCACCGCACAAGCGGCACAACACGAAGGCGAGGAGGAGGAGGAGGAGGAGGACGGGGAGGCAAAGTCTGACTTTGTCGTTGACACCACCTCGGGCCAACACGGCGACGCGGCGTCGTCGTCACCGGCACACCCGCACGCGTTCCAGTCGCTGGAGGACATGGTCGCCGTGCTCAGCACGCATCCGTACTTCACCCACTCCCCTCAGTTCCGGCTGAGCGTGGCCGGCAAGGAGGCCGGCGCCACGCTGCATAGCGCTGCGCTCGACGACCTGCTGGACCGTCTGCGGGCCCGCGAGGCCGCACAGGCTGAAGGACAGGATAGCGAGGCGGAGGGCGAGGAGGAGGACGAGGAGGACGCGCGTGTGGTGCACAAGGCGGCTCGCACCGAGCTCGGCGGCGCCACGCCCACCACGCAGAAGAAGCCGGCCAAGAAGGCTGTGGACCTCAAAAAGACAGCGGAGGTGACGGCGCAGGCGCTGCACCAGTACGATGGCCGTCAGGAGGACCTGGTGACGGCGGTCGCCGTGATCAGCGCGACGGAGTGGTCGGACAAGGACGTGCGCCGCCAGCTTGCCGACCTGCCCGGCTTTGTCAATTGCTGGAAGCTGCAGAAGAAGCGCTACCGCGTGGTGATGGAGAACGCGACCACGCTCTTCAAGGCGAAGCGGCTTCTGGATCAGTTCGAGCTTGATGGGCACGTGCGTGTGACGGTGCAGCTCTCCGACGCTCTTGGCCGTCGTTACGCCGAGTTTTTGAATGCCAACGAGGAAATCACAGCCAATGATCTTGCCCTCGGTCTGCCGAATGATGCCGCGTGAGGTTAGAAAAGTCAAGTCAGGGGGAGACAGCAAGGAAAACAAAGAGTACACTCAGATGTTGATGTTGTGCTTTTTCTTCTTCTTCGCTATCCCTCTTTGGTCGTTTTCTTCCTCTTCTTCTTTTTTGTTTTTTTGTTAATCGGATAACTGTCGCTTCAAAGCGGAACAAAAAAAACAATTGTGTCGTACATAACACGACTAGAGCAACTGGTGCTACTAACAAAAACAAAAACAAAAACAAACAAACAAAAAAAAAAAAGCAGGCACGATAAAAATCTCCAGAACCGAGTGTGTGATTCTGCACGCACGCACGGAAGCCTATACAAAAACTGAGGTTCTTTCCCTCGCTCTCTCTCTCACACACACAGCGTGTGTACATGTGTGGGTGAACTCCACCACGTACGGCTGGCACACGCATGCGTTCGGTAAACGCACGGACACAACCTCACAAGGAAACAGTGTCAGAGTAATCAACAAGTGCAATCTCATTGTGTGAGATGTGTTGTTGTTTGTGAAGTGTCTGTACTGTGCACAGATTGCACGACCCTTCGTAGAAGAAACACAAAATCCCTTGCACCAATCAACGTCTTTCTTTCTCTTTCTTTCTCTTTCTGCGAAAATGATCGTACACGGTTTGTTTGTTTTTTAACGAGAGAGAAAAAGCCCGGACTTTCTTTTCTTCGCTCACGTTCCATGGCCCGCCGTGATCGCGTCCCGCGACACAAGTCGCACAACCAGAAGAAAAACAAGAACCCGAAGCTCTCGCCTTTTCAGCGCGAACAAAAGCGCGCGAAGCTGGCGAACCAGGCCCCGACGACAATCGCCGATGACCTCAACACTATCCCGCACAGCCAGCGCCGCGTGTACCAGTACTTGATGGAGAAGAAGGCACGCGACGATGCCCGCCGCCAGCGCCAGCTCGAAGCGCAGCAGGCCAAGGAGCAAGAGGCCAACGAGGAGGCGCAGGAGGATGAGGAGGACGACGAGGTGGTCGGCTCGTCGCACGACTCGGACGCCGAGGAGGAGGAGATCGTGGCCAAGCCTGCCAAGACGAAGACGCGCACGCCGTCGCCGGCTGAGAAGCCCAAGAAGAAGCGCCGTATTGAAGCAGAGACGCTCGAAGTGGAGAGCGACAGCGACGGGGAGGAGAAGGCGAAGAAGGTCTCCGTTGAGACCATGTCGAAGAAGCAGCGGAAGAAGAACCCTTTCGGTGTCTCGTCGCTCAACGCGGAGCTCATTGACGAGGTCGCACCCAAGCGTCGCGTCGTGCTCACCTCCTCGGCCGAGGACGCCGAGGGCAACGGTGAGGACCGCCCGCTGACCCTGGAGGAGCGCATCGCCAAGAAGAAGCTGAAGAAGCACCTGCGCAAGTCAGAGCTGCGGCGGCAGAATGTGTCGGAGAAGATGCTGACCGTCGAGGCACAGCTGGCGAAGCTCGTGCGTGGCAAGGGCAAGAAGGGCCGCGAGGACGAGAACACGGCCTTTGAGCGCAAGCTGCGCCAGATGCAGCTCGAGCGCGCACGCGAGGTCAAAACCGCCAAGCTGAAGGCTGCCGCTGAGCTGCGCAAGCGTCCTCGTGGTGCGACCGAGTACGATGCCGACGGCAACATTGTCGGTGCGGCACCGTCGTCCTCATCCGCGGCGCCGTCGCGCAAGCGCATTAGCTTCGACGACAGCGTCGAGAGCCAGGTGCCGCGAGATGCCGCCGGGACGGAGCTGCCCCACCACGCAATGCAGTTCCCGAAGGACAACCGCAGCCGCCGCGGCGAGGGCGGCTTCGCGAAGCCCACGGACTTCTACGAGATGGTCGATGTGGTCCGCTTCGGCGAGCGCGTCGTTGCACCCCCCGTGTTCGATGTGGTGCCCAACCGCAACGCGGCGATCACCAAGCTGGCGAACAAGTTGGACGCCGAGTCCGCTGGCGGCGCCACGCGCCACCGTCTGCTCTCCGGTGGTGGTGGCCTCGGCGAGCAGAAGCGTCTCGCGCGCATGGGTCTGGCTCCGGCGATCACAGGCATGGTGGTCGCGTCAAATGACGAGGCACGCCGCCCCGGGTCGCGTGTGGGTCGCGTCGCCGTCGATAAGGAGTCGTCCCAGGCGAAGGAGATGTCGCAGCTCCGCGCGCACGTCATGGCCGCGTATCAGAACAGCAAGCGCAAGGATGTTGAGACCCGCAAGGGTGTGAATATGCGCCATGAGTTCCCCCGTCTTTCGTAAGCACTGTGGTCTTGTTGGTGGTGTCTGTGCGTTCCTTTTTTTGTGTTTTTTTCTTCGTCGTGCTAAGTTAATTTGCTAATGCGTCTAAGTATCTCACCTTTTTTTTTTGCCCGAAAGAACTTCAAAATAGCAATACCACAGAGGGAAAGAGAGCGCCACGATTTGTGAAACAGAAAAGGTGCGACAGATCTGCATCCTTGTTGCACACGAGAAACCGTTCGCATTTGGATTTCCCCAAAAGAATCACCTCGTCGTGCTGGCGTCCGACAAGGCTCATTGAGTGAAAGCAGCCAGACACACAAAGTCGAGACTTCACATTATTGGTATTTGTCTTTCAATCACTACACTCGCCCTCCTCCGTCTCTGTCATTTGTCTGGGCCCACGCCAGAGCTGTCAAATCCGCATTTTGACCTTGACGATCATTCTGATCTTTTTTTTTTTTACCTCTACGTGACGAATAACAATAAATAAAAAAACGCACTCACGTGTATCAGCGCTCACTAACTGTTGACCATTTTTCAGAGACTTTTTTTCCCTCACTATTGAGCCTAACGAACAAAAAAAAAACGTGTACCTTTCTTGCTCGTCGGACAGCCACTTGTTCACACACACAAAAAAAAAATACACACGCTTTGACGTGCGTCGTAATTCGTACGTTCGTAAACTCAGTCGCCACACATTTTTTCTTCTTCCTTCGCGCTCTACTACCTTTTTCTTATTTTTGTGTGCGTGTCTGTGCTCATGGAGAAGCAGTGGCATGAGGTGCGACTCGATCACGACGAGGGTGATGCCGGCTTCGCCAAGGCCGCCCCCTCCATTCTCGAGGCTCTCCAGCTGATCGAGCGGACACAAGTCTACCGTGAAGCCTGCCTGCTTGGTGATCGCCTCGCCCAGTACGCGGCCATACCCGACACGGTCATGTCCGCGGTGGAGAAGCAGGCGGTTCTGGATGCACTGGAGCCCCAACGTGCCGCGATGGCTCCCTTTCTGAAGACCATCCGCACGACATTTGCGGACGGGTGTGACGCCTCCTCCTCTGGGGCATTGACGGAAGATGCGGCTTCAGTGGTGCAGCGAGAGGACGGGCTCGTCGCGCCTGCCGCTCTCTTCTCAAACGCCACAGATGATGTTGACGGTGTAGGCAGCGCGTCTCTGCTGGCCGTCGACCATCCGTGCGCGGACTACGGGCTCTTCTGCGCGGTGTTCGATCGCCTCAGCACGCTCGTCGCGAGCGGCACGTGGTTCACCGCCGCTGAGCCCCGCCTGAAGATCTTGCAAGGTCGCTACGCACTGCACCGCACCTTCAACGGCGAGCGCGAGGACGGCGGCGACGCGGCGGCGAATGCGGCGCCGATGGGCGGTCCCGATCTGCGCAGGGCCGCCAAGGTCGATGTGCGGCGTCTGGAGACCTCCGTCAGTGCGAGCACCGTCGTGCGCCTTCTTTCCGAGCTCCTCGCGACAGACCCACGGCTGCCCGTGGTGGTGCGTCCTCGCCGCGCGGCGCACGGCGAGCACTCGACTGGCGAGACGGACAGTGGGGACGAGACAACACATGACCACGAAGAGGCGCCGCCGGAGGACGCGACGCGGACGCTGGAGGACCTGCTCGAAGACTTCTACGGCCGTGACTTGGATGCCTCGGGGCTGCTCGACAGCGGCAGACGGACGCCGGAGCGGCGGCGCCAGCTGCGGGACGCGCTGTCTGTCGAGTCGCTCTGTCTGCGGCCCCTCGACGGCACGGCACAGGATGGACTCCGCTGGCGACACGGTCGTCATGGTGGTAGCAGTCGGGGTAGTGGTAGTGGTGGTGGGGCCGCGCCGGCAGCCGCTTTCACACCATCCACGACAGCAACAACAACATCACCCTCAACCGGCGCGGTCTTCTCCGCACTGGCGATCAGTGGCCAAGAGGCGAAGGTATCCCCAACACCGACAGAGGCTGCGACAGCCGTGGACACGGCACCCGCACCGTTCGCACTCCCGGCCGATGTGCGTCCGCACTCCGATCGCCAAGAACGCGCAGCTGATCTCCTGCGACACGTTCTCTGTATCGACGGTAGCGGCAACGACGGCGCCATGCTCCGCCGCCTCGTCGTGCCGGCGCTGCGCAAGTGCATGTCCTGGGGCAGCGACATGAATCGTCTGGAGCTGGAGCTGACCTTGACCGGTCGTGATCCCGATGAGCTGCACCGACTGGCCGTCTGGTGCACGAGGAGCGGCTTGATGGACGTATGCCGACACACGGGCGAGTCTCTGGTGCAGTTTGCGCTACACATCACGCAGCAGGCTTACTGCGATCCCAGCAGCGGCGGCAGCCCCCACAGCGCACACGCGCATCCGGCCGCCTCCCAGGCATCGTCGTCGACGTCACCGTCGTCCACGGATGCCGAGTCGGCCGGGGCGCCGATGGGCTTTCGCGGCGTGCTGGACAACCTCTTCCGCCCCTTGTGGCGCGCGCTCGTCGCTCCATGGACGCCCAATACGCCAGTCACAGAAGAGACGTCCGCGGTGCTGGCGCTGCTGCAGCGCGTGACGTGCATCTCCGTCAGTTTGGACGCCGTGAGCGACGCCGTCGTGCAGGCCATGCCGGTGGAGGCCGCGCTGCCTGAGGACGCCTACCCCGTCACTGGACCACCGCCTCCCGACGCGCTCTACCTCTTTCACCTGTGGCGTGAGGTGCAGCTGCTGAATGCCTTTGCCTCCGCGCACCGTCTGCCGTGTCACGCCGCTGCCGCCGCCGCCTCCCACGCGACCTCAGTCGACAGCGGAGATCCGGCGACGGCGCCGTCGACAAGGTGCCCGGCGCTCGGTACACTCTTTGCCTGTGGACCACTGCGGCTCCGCCTCCACTGCGTCGGCAACACACAGCGCACGAGCATCAACGAAAGTATTCTCGGCCTTCTCCTCTGCGACCACGTGGTGAATCCCGCGCACGCCATGGAGTGGGGCCCGCTGACCTACCTGTACTACCTCGTACAGCGGCACGTCCAAATCTCACCAACACGCAACCGCTTCAGCCCGGCCGTCGTGCGGCAAACGCTCGGAAATAGCCTCGCCTACGCCATGCGCGTGGGCTTGCACGCCTCCATCGTCACGGTGGACCCGCTTCTGTTCAGCACGAGCAACGATGCGTTGGTGGAGGAGCTCGACAGCGCCACGCAGTACTTTGATCTCTCGCCGGCCGATGCGGCCGAGCTGTGCCTGCGCGGTGTGGAGGCCAGCGCCGCGTACGCCCCCCTGACGTTGAGACGTGCGCTCGGTGACGCCTGGCCTCGCGCGACTGCACGCGACAATGTCTTCCGGGTGACGCAGGTGCCGTCCTTGCGCATTCACTTCCGCGATGCGTGCCTGGCCCATGAGCTGGACCTGCTCTGCCGCTGTGCGCTACCGTGCACGGTGGTGCGCGGGATGACACGCTCAGCCGCGTGGTTAGCCTCGCGTCCTCTCGCGGCTACCGAGGCGCCTTTGCCGGCACCGGCACGGGTGCGTGCGGCACGTGCACGGGTGTTTGGCTGGCTCGGCCTCGCCGATCCGCTGCCTTCCGCAGAGTTGGATGGCACGGTGCCGGCGGAGCCCTGGCGTGCGGAGGGGGGCGTCGAAAAGGGCTTCTGGTACCCGCGCATTGTCATCACGGGGCCTTCGTCGGGCTCCACGGGCGGCATGACCCGTGCCGCGGCCAGGACGCTCGTGCACATCGCCAATCGTCGCACCGCGTATCAGCAGTTCGGGGCCAAGTCGGAGGCCGTCGCCGCACCAGCGGACGCCGCGCGGGCATCGTCGGCGGGTCGTGGTGGGCTCTCCGCACCTGATGTGTCGTCGTACCTGCCTCCTGCACGCGCGGCCACCTCACGTCCCACATCGTCGGCCTCGGCGCCGCCCTCCACGTTGGTCGCCGCGCAGACGCTCGTCATGACGGGTGGTGTCATGCACACAACCGAGTTCGCCGCCTTTGCGCACGCGCTGCCCTCCTGGGATGCCTTTCAGCGCGATGTGCGCACGCTGCGCGCGGCCGCGAGCCATCCGGCGATCCAGCGGCTCGCGCAGAAGCGTCTGGGCATGCTTGAGAACAAGTACCACCTGCACGTGGCCCTGACCAACGATGATCAGGTCGGCTTTAGCTACCAGCTCGCCCAGCCGTCGTCAGTAGAGACGCGCGATGGCGAGCAGGGCGGGGGCGGTGATGCCGATCGCGCGCCGATTCACCGCGTGACGCCAGGCCGCTTGCAGAAGAACGACGTGTACAACTGCGTCAAGGTGGACGTGCACGTGCACATGGCCGGTGGCATCACCGCCCCCACGCTGCTGCGCTTCATGAAGCAAAAACTGAGCGAGCACGGCGATGACATTGTCGGGCTGTCCCCTGCAAGCGGGGCCGCACTCACGCTGCGCGAGGTCTTCTCGGAGGCCCTCGCAGAGCCGGGTGCGGCGGCCGCTCAGCGCAGTGCAGTCCCTCTCACGAGCCGTGCGAAGGCGGACAACAACGACAACAACCGTGCACGGGTTACGCAGGAGGTGACTGTGCGCGAGGAAACGGCGCGTCACACGGGCTACGTCCGTTTGGAGAATCTCACCATCGCCAACTTGCAGGTGCACGCCGGCAAGGCCACGTTCAACCGCTTCGACGAGTTCAACAGCCGGTACAGCCCGATGGGCGTGGCCTCACTGCGCACGCTGTTCCTCAAGACGGACAACTTCATGGGTGGCCGCTACTTTGCCGAGCTCATCCACCACACCTTTGCGAAGCAGCAGGCCGAGGGCAACGTCTTCTCGGAGAATCGCCTCTCCATTTACGGCCGATCACGCGATGAGTGGGACCGGCTGGCACGGTGGTTTGTGCAGCACGGCATGTCCCACGCAACGAACCGCTGGATGATTCAGGTGCCACGCCTCTTTCACCTGTACAGGCGGACCGGCCAGCTCAAGAACTTTGCGGAGATGCTCGAGAACATCTTCGCCCCGCTCTGGGAGGCCACGCTGGAGCCGGCGAAGCACCCGTTTTTGAACGCCTTTCTGGCGCACGTCTCGGGCTTTGACAGCGTCGACAACGAGAGCGACCGTGAGCCGGATCAGCGCATCGACACACGCCCGGTCGACTGGACGCGCGCGGAGAACCCTCCTTTTGCGTACTACATGTACTACATGTGGGCGAACCTGACCACGCTCAACAAGCTGCGCGCCGCGCGCGGTCTCGCCACGTTTGACTTCCGCCCGCACGCTGGAGAGAGCGGCGACCCGGACCACATGGCCGACGCCTTCTTTCTCGCCGATGGCATCGGTCACGGCATTCAGCTCCGGCACCGGCCTGTCCTCGAGTACCTGTACTACCTCACGCAGATTCCACTCGGCGTGGTGCCGCTCTCCAACAACGCGCTCTTCTGCCGCTACCACGACAACCCGTTTCCCCGGTTCCTGCACCGCGGTCTGCGAGTCGCGCTGGCCACAGATGGGGCCCTCATGTTTCACCACACGGAGCAGCCGTTGATTGAGGAGTACAGCACCGCGCAGAATGTCTGGAACCTTTCCTCGGCCGATGTGTGCGAGGTCGCACGACACAGCGTGCTCATGTCGGGCTTCCCCCGCGCGCAGAAGGAGGCCTGGCTGGGGACCTTGTTTGATCTCGCGAGCGTCGCAGGCAATGACGTTGCCAAGTCGTGTGTCCCCGTGACGCGCATCGCCTTTCGCTACGAGGTCTTCTTGGAGGAGGCGCGCTATCTGCAGCGCCGCGCGGAGTCTTCGTTGCTGGAGCAGGCCGTGGCCCCGCCCTCAGCAGAGGATCTCGAGACGCTGGAGACGGTGGGGCTGACGCGAACGGAGGTGCTCGCCAAGCGCTGGATGGGGCTGCCCGTGACACGCGCGGACGCTGTCAAGGTCGCTAATGAGGACGCACCGTTGAGGAAATTCCGTGTGGCCTCGGCGAATCTATAGGCTCCGTGCACGACCAGGCTCTTTTATTTGCTTGTGTGTATGTGTATGTGTGTGTGTCTCGGGACCTTTTTGTTTTCTTTGGAGGACTTGCGTTGTTTGTCGCGTTTGACTTCGTGGTGTACTGGTGTTTACGTGTCTCGTCTGCACACAGACAAATCAAAACAAAAAATGTATTTCAGCTCTATATCACACACTTCTTTCGAGTGTATGCGTCGGCAGAAAGAAAGTCAAATGTTGATTGGTTTGGCAATGCGTCCTTGTCTTGTGCGTGCGTTGGGTACCCTCTGTCTCTCACGCCCTCTCCACATCATTACTCTCACCTCTCTCTCTCTCTCTCTCTCTCTCTCTCTCTCTCTCGCTCACACTTTCACTTCCCTTTTGTTTTTTAACAGCAGTGCTACCTGAGCATTGTTTTCCTTTTTGTTCCCCTTCTTTTCTTTTTCTATTGATCTTCGTGTTGCAAGCCAACTCATCACTTTACGTCATCGGTCATCAGTGTTTTCCCCATTTTTCTTTTTTTATTTCCCCTTTTGTACTCACCCTGTTTGCCAGGTCATTGCGCTATTGCTCTCTCTCTCTCTCTGTTTTCCCTTCACACACATCACACACACTCCCGCTCAGCACGAACAACGTTGCAGCACACAACACAACAATCATCAACTTGCCGCACACGTCATGCTGCGGTGCGTGCGAACGCTTCCGGGTGCCCAGCTCACCGCGTGCCGTTCGCTGCTCTCGGCGTCTGCGCTGACGTCTTCCTCGCAGTGCTTCTCCACGCGCAATCAGCGTATCGAAAAAGGAAAGCGGCCGCCTTTTTACGTGCCACATTCAGGCGATGTGGAGGCCCTGCGCGGGGCTGCGAATGCTTCTCTGACCGACTCCGCCTTTGAAGGCCAGCTCGCCTACCGGCATTATGCCTCGCAGCTGGAGCTCTGCACGTACGAGGACCTGCAGAAGGGTGTCCGGCAGGCACACGACAGCTTAGCGAGCGTCATTGAGCGCCTGACGGCGGGCGAGTCGGAGCCGAACAAGGAGATGGTCAAGTCGTACCAGAATCTGCTGCAGAGCGGCATGAAGCACAAGGAAATCGCCGCTGTGCTCCAGACCTGGCACGCAGAGACAACGCTCGAGGAGGGCCGCAAGGTGCTCGCCGAGGCCTTCAAACCGGAGTCGGAGTGGAAGCTGTCCACCACCACCACCACAACAACAACAACAACAACAACAGGCAGTGCCGCGGAAGGCTCAGGTCCGAGTGCATCAGCGACTGACAAGAACGCGAGCAGCAAGTCCGTGGCAGGCGAGGCCGCGAGTCTCGTCAAGTCATTGCTCTCCACCAGCTCCAGCGATGAGCGGGCGGAGAAGGTGCGCGAGGCTTTTGTCAATGTGAAGCAGGAGGCCGATCTCTTCACAACGGGGCTCACGTCCATTCTGCCTATCAGCCACGACATGGCCGAGGACCTGCTGATGCTCTGGGCCGGCTACCGTCTGGGCCTGTCGAACGTGCTCCTCATGGCGGCGCCGAACGATCTCGTGGAGGACGTCAATGTGGTTGGTCTGGTGGACCTGTACAATGGCAAAGTGTACGGTGAAGACACGCTGCGGCGCGAGTTTAAGCTCGAGGTGCGTCTGACGGATGCGTTGCGCGAGAAGGTCGCGAGCCACACGTCCACTGCTGCCAGTACTACCGCCACAGCGACGGCGGCGGCGGCGACATCGGAGAGGGTCTTCTTCAACGCGAAGAAGCGCATCAGTGCACCGGCCTCCGGCAAGGCCGCGACCTCCTCCACCGCAGGTGAAGGCCAAGAGGACGACGACGTGGTCGCGGTGCAATTCAGTGGCACGGGCCTTCACGGCATCCCGATGGACGCCCGTCTGGCGCTGTGCCTGAGCGTGCACGTCAACGTGCCCAAGGAGCGGTACCCCAAGCTCTTTGAGCCGCGCACCGCCGGCGCGCGACTGGGCAACTTTCTGAATCGCATGGGCTACCTCTTCTTGGGCAGGCATCCTGACTTTTTGGACACGTACACGTGTCGTGCCGTGCTGGGCGTGGTGCCGCAGCGTCTCGATGGCTACACCGTCGGTCACGGCATGGTGGAGAAGCTCATGATTATGTACCTGACGCCGGCCGGACAGTGGGTCATGTCGGACCTGCGGCCGATCAAGCCCGTCGTGAGCCCGCACATGGAGGCTATTGAGCCTACTGTGGAGCCCAAGACGATGGATGAGCGGATGAAGCGCACGAACTTCAGGGTGCTCATGGGCTTCTTCTTTGCGTCGTCGCTGGTGTTGACATTTTTCTTCTGGGGGTCTCTGTACGCGGTCTACAAGTTTTGCGTCTTCTGCTTCCACCTCGTGTTTCCTTGAGGAGGGAAGATGGGAAGTATAGGCGACTGACGAGAGAAGAACACGCACAGAAAGAAGAGGGTGAAACAAACAAAAAAAGTTATGCACGGCGCCAAACGCTCCTCACGTTCGAAGTTTCTTTTCTGTCGTTTGTTTGTTGTTTGTTTGTGGCAGTTGCGTGCACTTAGCTTTCCCCTTGTCTTGGTTTGTGCACCTCTTTTCTCCCTATTTCACATGAAAACACATAACAACAAAAAGAACGAGAAATGGTGGTTGCACGCATGCCTGCACTGAGCATGTCGTCTTTCTCACACACGCACACACTCTCTCTCTCTCTTTATGTATACGTCTGACAGCGGCGGCACACGCTCGTGATGAAGAGATCATCTGAACAGAAAATCTGCGTTTTCATGGATCGATATTCCGTTGGGCCAGTGAAATAAGTACACAAGGCTGTTCACAAGTGTCATCTACGTTGTCTCTTTTCCTCACTATTGGTGCCATCATCTTCTCGGTCTTCTACCTCTCACGACCTCTCAAGCAAGTTCTTCGATAGTCAATCGACTAGCAATCCAAGTACGTCATTCCAGTCAGTGTGTGTGTGTGTGAGTGTGCGTACGCACCCATCTGACCAAGTTTACATCACTCTATTTAATTCACTCTTTTTGCTTCTTTTCCTTACGCTCGGGATCTCCATTTTTTTCTTCTTCATTAACGCTTGTGTGTGTTCTTTTTTTGTTGTTGTTGTTTGTTTTCCTTTCCCATATTGTCACTAATGCAGCGCCTGATGTTGCGCCGTCCTTGTGTCAGTGTGTGCCGTCACGGCATCCAACGTGGTGCCGCGGTTGGGATGGTGCAGAGCCCCAGCTGGGCTCTCGCCACGCGCGCGGCGTCCTCTCCCTCTCCCTCTCCCTCCCCCTCGTCGTCCTCTGCTTCTCCGTCTCCTTCTCCGACACCGTCCGCGTCCTCAAAGCAGAAGGCAGCGCGGCCCGTCGAGACGACGAACACCACGAACGGAGAGGTCACAGTGACCTTTGGACACACAGACACGGTCGACGCGTACAATGCGTTCGCCAAGCTGGTGCACTGTTGTGATGCCGATGGGCTGCTGAAGGGCTCCGAGCAGGCCTACGCGAGCATGTCGGTCCTCGTGGACACCCTTGTGAAGCCGACAGCGGATCTGACGGATCAGCTGATCGACGAGAGCAAGGAGAAGCTGCGCAAGAACATTATGGACCCGTCCGCTCGCATGACCATGTCACGTTGGGCCCTGCCGCGCACGCTGATGCAGGCCAAGGCCAACCTCGCCGAGGACTTCTCGGTGACCGTCTCCGAGGACGAGGCGGCCGCGCAGATGGCGAAGGAGGAGGAGAAGACCCATGGCACGGCTAAGAAGGAGGAGGACGGGGAAGACTCGGCCGCGGCCCTCTCCTCGCCGTTTCTCGACGTGCTCAAGGCCACGCAGCCCGGCAGTCCATTTGAACGGGCTGTGGTGACCGCCTTCCAGCGTATTCTGCCCATGTCCGCCGCGATGGCCGACAAGCTCTACGACATGTGGGGCGATCACCGCCGCGGCACCGACAACGTCCTCCGCCTCGCCACCGGTACCGACCTCGTCGTCGAAAGCCAGCTGGTGGCCTTCATTCGCTTCGATGATGCGATGCTCCACTTCAACCCTGTCCTTGACTGCGTCCGTAGCATGGACGTCACGCTCTCCGACTCGGTGCTGAACTACTGGCAGACGCACTCGCTGACGGAGTCGATCCCTAACGCGGACACCTCGGCTGCTGCTGCCGCCGCCACGGATGCCAAAGCACCCGCTGCCGCCCCTGGCATGACGCGCTTGTCCGCGACCCCGAGCCGCCCACCTGTTGACATGCATCCCGAGGATGGCGCCGAGTTCACGGCCAAGATTCGCGTCGACGACATCTTTATGAACGACGTGCCGCTCGGCGCCAAGGCCCTCGTGCTGGTGTCGCTGGACGTGGTCTGCCCGCCGCAACGCTTCGCGCGCTACTACGACTACTTCTACTCGCGCGTGATTGGGTGCGAGAACGACTATCAGCGCATGGCCGTCTCTCGTCTTTTTGCCATGCACACGCCACACTTTTTGGTGCGCATGCTCGAGGTCATGGTGAAGCCCTTCACCACGCGCTTCGAAATTGGCTACACGCCGTACGTGGGGCGGAAGCTTCAGCTGCCGGAGGACATGAGCCAGTCCATCCCGACGGCGCGCAAGCTGGTGTGTTTTTACATGGACACCGCTAACCGGTGGGTCTTGTCGGATATTTTCAACACCGGCGCCGTGATTTCGAAGCTGCCGCCCATGTCGGAGTCGTAGAGACACGTGTCGGTGACGTGGGGTGAATGGTGAGCATACCCGTGGGTATGAGTATTATTGTTAAAGAAGAAGAAGAAAAAAAATGCATAACGGCCAGCCCCCTCCCACAAGAACGAAAATACAAACCACAAATCACAAGGGAGAGCAGTAAGGTGAATCTATGCGCGTGCTCGTGTTGGCTACGCGTATCTTTTTTTTTTCTTGTATTTGTGTGAACGATTGCCGATTGGATTTTCCTTTTTTGTTTGTGTGCTTTTCTTTCTGGTTTGCTTGCTATTTGTCCGTGCGCGCTCGCACCTCTTCGTTGTAAAACTAGCTCTGCAACGAGCTGACAACACAAAAAAAAAATAAGAGAAACAGGCATGCGTGCACAATGAGAGGCTAGTACACCGAGTGAGCAGAACACCACACAGTTGCTCTTGGTGTGCGTAGGAGAAGGTCTGCAGTTTAGTTGATGGACACAAACGTCAGTGGACTGACCGTGCGTTCTTGCTGGCGGGTCGTGTGTATGGTCGCACCTTTCCCTGCCTCACCATGGCGCTTTATCGAGTGCTCCCACTGCTGTTGTCGTTGTTGTTTTTGTTCTCATTCCGTTGAACGCGCCTCGCTGTCGGCGTCACCATGCGCTTCAAGAAGGTCACATTTCCACTATTCTATCCAACTCTCTCTCACTCTCTCTCTCTCTCTCTCTCTCTCTCTCTGTGTGTGTGTCTTCCTCCGTTGACTGTGTGATAGTCGTGGTGCCGCACCTACAGGCCTGTCTTCCTCATTTTTCTGTTGTTGCTGTTTTTTTTTTTTAGAGCTTCACTTTCCCTTGCGGATGAGTCGCAATCTGCAGCCTTTGTCGAATCGACTTGGCGCCGCGCCGGGGTCCACCCTGGCACAGGTCAAGACCCAGCAGCTGGCCCGCGAGGAGGAAGGCAAAACCCGTCAGCGCCGCCTCAAGGGCGTGGTGGTGCTGATTGAACAATTCCTGCTCGACCAAGGCTACCAGCAAGCCCTGCAGATGCTTCAGCAGGAGAGCAATCTGTCGCTTCAGCAGTACGCCGCCGCAGACAACATGGACATGGTGAGCCTCGTCTCCGAGTTTGAGCAGTACTACGAGTTCAAGTACCAGCGCAAGCCCAAGCTGTTTCGCTCACGCGATGGCTCGGAGGAAACAGTCAAGGTAGTCACGCAGGGTGGCGAGAAGATGCTCGTGCGTCCCACCGGGGGCAGCAGCAGCAGCGGTGGTGGTGGTGGTGGAGGTAAGACCGCCTCTGCACCGCCGACGTACGGGTCCGCAGCGCATCAGACATCCGCGCCAGCGCACCTTGCCGACGTCAACCCGCGACCCGCCGGCGGCATTCAACGCGCGCTCCTCGCTGGCCAGAAGAAGACCAAGACGAACTCAGAGGAGTCGCACGCACCGGACGGCGTTGAGGGGCTGAACCTCGCCGTTCAGAAGCTAGAGGCCGGTGCGGCGACGGCCGACACGCGACCAGAAAACGAGGACGAGTTCTTTGGTCGGGCGTTGAAGCCGATGCCGCTCTTCACCACGCATGAGCAGAGCGAGCTCGCGGGGACGATCATGCGCGACATTCTGGACGTGAACCCCTCCGTCCACTGGACCGATATCGCCGAGCTGGAGCACGCGAAGCACCTGCTGAAGGAGGCGGTGGTGATGCCCGTCAAGTACCCCGAACTTTTTGAGGGCATTGTGCGACCGTGGAAGGGCATTCTCTTGTTTGGTCCTCCTGGCACCGGCAAGACACTGCTTGCCAAGGCCGTCGCCACAGAGTGCCGCACCACCTTCTTCAACATCTCGGCCTCCTCTGTCGTATCCAAGTGGCGCGGTGACTCGGAGAAGCTCATTCGCATGCTCTTCGACCTCGCCGTGCACTACAGCCCCAGCACGATCTTCATTGACGAGATCGACTCCATCATGTCCGCGCGATCGTCCGAAGGCGAGCACGAGGGCTCGCGGCGCATGAAGACGGAGCTGCTCACGCAGATGGACGGGCTGTCCAAACGCCGGGGTGGAGAGGTTGTGTTTGTGCTCGCCGCGAGCAACGTGCCGTGGGACTTGGACATGGCGATGCTCCGTCGTCTGGAAAAGCGCATTCTCGTCACGTTGCCGACACACGCCGCCAGGGCGGACATGTTCCGTCTCCTTCTGACCCGCCGTGTCGCGGACCCGGCGTCGTTTGACTGGGATCAGTGCGCGTCCTTGTCGGAGAACATGTCTGGCGCGGATATTGACATTGCCTGTCGCGAGGCCATGATGCGGCCGATCCGAAAACTGATTGAGAAGCTGGAGAGCGCCACGCCAGAGGGTCGACCGCGACGGGGCAGCACGCCGGAAGATCTGGCCAAGATCAAGTTGCAGCAGCCCAAGGTGACGCTCGAGGACGTGGAGGCCAGCATGGCGGCCACGCGGAGTAGCGTGCGAGACGCCGACCTCAAAAAGTACGACGACTGGACGGCCAAGTACGGCTCGGGCATGTCCGTGTAGACCACCAAGATATGGGAGAACAAAGAGAGGTGGCGGGGGCTGCGAACGCAGTCAACGGAACCTCCTTTTTGTTGTTGCTGTTTTCCCTCTTGCTTTCCCTTTCTCAAAAAAAAATGTGTGCACGCCTCCTGACAGCGTGTTCAGTTTTTTTTTGTTTGTGCGTGTTTCTCTTCTTCTTCCCTCTGATATTCTTGATAGCTTACTTTGCATCCACCAACCCTGATACAGCAAAAAGGAAAAAATGAGGAGCCCGCACAATGATTCAATACGGTAGACGACAATCGTGTGCATGTTACATCTCCCCTTTCGACTCTCAGCTGACCAACACACTCTGCAGTTGTCCCCTTCGCATTACTACTTACCTATCCTCTCTTTCATCCCACTGCTTGATACTCTTCTGATCATACGTTCACACCACACCACAGTGCACGGCAAACACACACAAAAAAAAAAGGTTGAATCAGGATGGCTGCCACCACACCGACTGTGATCCTCGATTGTGGTGCACACCACCTCCGTGCTGGCTACGCCGGCGAGGAAGGGCCTCGCCTGGATGCACCCACGCTGGTCGGCTACCCGCGCCATCGCGGCGTCGCCATGGCCGCCGGCATGAACGAGATTGAAGTCGGCGAGGAGGCGATCGTGAAGCAGGGCATGCTCACGGTTCGGTCGCCGATCCACAATGGCCTCATTGAGGCGTGGGATGACATGGAGAACTTGTGGAGCCACCTCATCTTCTCGGAGCTGCGCGTGTCACCGGAGAACCACTGTTTTTTGCTGACCGAGCCGGTGAACACGCCGGCCGCCCAGAAGGAGCGGACGGTGGAGCTGATGATGGAAACGTTCCACGCGCACTCGCTGTTCCTTGGCGCCTCGCAGGTGCTGAGCCTGTACGCCTACGGACTGACGACCGGTCTGGTGGTGGATAGCGGCAAGGACAGAACCATCGCCGTGCCGATCCACGAAGGCTACGCGCTCGGTCGCCATGTCACGCAGAGCAGCGTGGCGGGCGAGCGGCTGACAGAGCACCTGCACGGCCTCCTTCGGCAGGAAGGCTACAGCCTCGGCACACCGGTGGAGCGCCTCTTGTTGAATGAGGCCAAGGAGAACCACTGCCTGGTGCGTCGCAGCCCGTACCAGGCCTCGAACATCAACTTCCTCTCCACAGCCACGGTGGGCAAGTCGATGGCCGGTAGTGCCGGTGGGGCCTTTCGATCGGGGCCGGCCGACGCGCCGTTCTTGGAGTCGATTAGCGGGGCTGGGCACGAACTCGATGCCGAGGGGAACGGTGATCTGGCCAGCTCCGCGAGCACGGAGTACTTCCAGCTTCCCGATGGTCAGGAGATCCCGCTGACGGCTGCGCAGCGCGTGGCCACGACGGATGTGCTCTTCGACTTCTCGCTGCTCGGCGACGATGCGCGCTACGAGCCGCGCTCCAAGGTGCTGACCGTCATGGGCGAGCTCTTCACGCCGTCCTTCCGGAAGGGCATCGCCTGGCTGCCCTTTGCCTCGATCAACTTCTGCGAGAGCTCCCTCCGCCCGCAGCTGTACAAGAACATCGTCATCGCCGGCAACACGCTCTCCTTCCCCGGAGCGCGCGAGCGACTCGAGTCCGAGCTGGTGCAGCTCTACCGCGAGAACCACTCGAGCGAAGCGGTGACGCCGATCAAGGTGCACGATGTCGGGTGCCGAGGGTACACGGCCTTCCTCGGAGCGGCCATGCTGGCGCGCACGTCCATGTTCCCTCACCTGGTGGTGTCGCGGCAAGCCTACGAAGAGGAGGGCGCGCGTGTCGTGCACAGCAAGTCGCTCTAAGCATGGAGTCTAGCGTGGCACTTTTTGTTTGTTTGTTTGTTTTTCTGTTGTTGTATTTGTCCGTGTTGATGTAAACTAGTTGGGAGGAGTGAGGCTAAGACCCTCATTCTCCAAAGTCACTGTGTATCAATCAAAGAGAATCAAAAAGCAAAGCAAAAAAAAACTATGAGGTGGTTAGCAGCTGGTCGTTCATGTTGCTGTTGTCTTCACAAAACGCAGGAGTGGCGAGAATCTGTCGTGTGTCTGTCTGCCTTGTCATTCTTGTTTGTGCGGGAGTAGCGACTGGCACAACTAGCTTGTGGCAGGAGCAAGAAAGACAAAAAAAAACAGCACATGCACGCACTTTGCGCACAAAGGCAGGGGATGTGTTTGAATGTGTACACTGATATTCCCCTTCTTGTCAAACCTCCTCTTTCTTTTTTTGTCGGCTCCCTTCTTCTTCTCCCTTGTGTAGAGCAACGATACACGCACACACACAGACAATCCTATCAAAAAAAAAAGTATTTGACGCTCTTCAGCAGGTCGGCATGTGCACGCGCTCCGGCACCTTTGACCGTACGGCACTCGAGAAAGACTGCCCCTCGGGCTTCGTGAAGGTCAATGAGGGCACCACCGCCGTTCTCTTTCCGCCAGCCATGGTCAGCAAGCAGCACCAGCAGCTCGAGCAAGGCGAGCAGGATGACGCCGTAGACGACCAGGCGGTCTTCTACAACCCTGCGCAGGTGGTCAACCGTGACTTGAGCATCTCCGCCCTCGAGTGGTTCTCGCGCCTCCGCCTGTCGGAGCCTCGTCGTCGCGGTGGCACCACTGAGGGCATCACCATCCTCGAGGCGCTGAGCGCCACTGGTCTGCGCGCGATCCGCTACTACAAGGAGATCACGAACGTGCGCTACATCATCGCCAATGATCTCGACGGTGATGCTGTGGCCTGCATTGAGCGCAACTGCGCGTTCAACGGCGTTCCCACGGCGCGCTCGACGCTGACCGAGAACCTCCCACTCTCCGCCGTCACCGTCGCGGAGGATGGCAGCGGCATCGCCGCCGGCGGCGCCATTGTCGCCAACAAGGACGACGCGATTGACCTCATGCACCGCCTCGGCATGAACGAGGATGTGCACAAGGGACAGCGCCTGTGCTTCATGGACGACGGCGGCCACCCGACGCCGCTGCTGCAGAGCGAGCGCATGGACGTGGTGGACCTCGACCCCTACGGCACAGCCTCGCCTTTCCTCGATGGTGCCTTTACGTGCATCAAGGAAGGCGGGCTCATGCTCGTCACCAGCACTGACAGCGCGATTCTGTGCGGCAACTACCCGGACACCTGCCACGCCAAGTACAACTCGGTGCCGTACAAGGGCTCGCATTGTCATGAAATGGCGGTCCGCATTCTCCTCGCGTCGATCGAGCGGGTGGCGAACAAGCACAAGAAGTACATTGTCCCCGTCATTTCCCTCCACATTGACTTCTACGTGCGCTGCTTCTTCCGCGTGTACACGCAGCCGGCGGAGGTGAAGTTGTCGCCCTGCAAGTTGGGCTACCAGTATCAGTGCACGCACTGCCCCGCGTTCTGGGTTCGTCCCATGGCCGTCGCCAAGGTCGCCCGTCACCGCCGCCGCCAGCACCATCAGCAGCAGCAGGAGAAGCAAGAGCAGCAAGAGCAGCAAGAGCAGCAAGAGAAGCAAGAGCAGCAAGAGCAGCAAGAGCAGCAAGAGCAGCAAGAGCAGCAAGAGCAGCAGGAGAATCACGCGGGCACCAAGCGCGAGCGCAGCCCCAGTGCCGCGCCGCTCTGGCGCGAGTCGCTCCCGGTGCTGCCCACACGACAGGAGACTCCGCGCGTGCAAGCACCAACCGTCCGTGACAGCGTGCCGTGCCTGGTGCCACCCACCGCGACCACCACGGAGGACGACGCGCAGGCGGACCGTCATGAGCGGAGCGGCTGCTGCTGCCCCGTCTGTGGCGCTGAGGTCACCTTCTCGGGTCCTCTGTACATTGGCGCGACCCAGCACCGGGACTATCTCGAAGCCATCCAGGCCGTCATTGATGAGCGGGACAAGGAAGGCCGGCTCACGGCGACGGCGCGCATCACGGGGCTCGTGCAGGTCGCACGCGAGGAGCTGCCGGACTGCCCCTTGTTCTACCTCTTGCCTGATATCGCCTCGTATGTGCGCGTGCGCTGTCCGCCTACGCCCCAGTTTGTTGCCGCGCTCGGTCGCCTCGGCTACCGCTGCAGCCAGGTGCACTGCGCGCCGGCCGGCATCAAGACGGACTGCCCGGCGGAGATGCTCGTGCGCGTGATGCTGCGCTGGAAGGAGCTCCAGGACGAGGAGGATGCCCGTCAGGCGGCGGCAACAACCACACCCGCGACCACGACCACGACCACGTCGTCGAGCCAGGTGGAAGTCGTGGCAGAAGCCGTGGCCGATGTGGCGAACACCGACAAGACCGGCAACAAGATGCCCGGTGCCGGCCACAGTGGGGAGAAATCGCACAAGAAGAAGAAGAACAGCGCGCCGGTGCGTCTGCGCCTGACGCCGCTGCGCGACGGCGTGGACTTTACGTACGCGAAGGAGTACGACTTCCGCAGCCAGGCCGCGGGTGTCGCGAAGTTTGTGCCGAATGCACCAGGATGGGGACCGAAGCGCCGTCACCAAGGCGCTGTCCACGAAACAGAAGAAGCCTAAAAAAAAAAAAAAGATGCCTTGTTGTTGTTGTTTTTTTTTCTTTTCCTTTCCCCCCTTTGACGGCTCCTTCACATCTGAATGGCAGCGAAAGGGCGAAGAGGAAAGGAGAAGGTAGCCGTCGCGATATCTATCCTGTCATGATCTAATCACGAAACGCAGAAGTAAAAGTTGAAAAAAAGAAGCAGAAACAGAAAGGCTGTCCCGCCGTAGAGACAAGTACGCCTACAGAGAACAGTGAAGAAAACAGCGCCGGGAAGCAACTGTCATTGCGGAGAAGATCGGTGTCCCTTCGTTGTTGATGTTGTTTACGGTGTGATTCTCCGTTGCTGGTATCTTCCTCAATGAACACACATTCCACCTTGGTACCCTTTCTCATGTCGCACAACAATACTACTCATCATCCGTTGCCTCTCTCTCTCTCTCTCTCTCTTCTCATTCTTTTGCGCAAGCTCTCTTTGCTACGAGAAGAGCTGTAAAAAAAAAAGAGCATACCATGCTTCGTCGGTCTTCACCGCGTGCAAACATTTTTGATGCGTGCTACGTGCTCAACCTCGACCGGCGTACGGACCGATGGACGCACGTGCAGGCGGAGATCAAAAAAGCGCAGCTTCACCGATTCCTGAAGCCCGGCGTGACCGTCGAGCGCGTCTCCGGTGTCGATGGCAATCAGTTGAATCCAGAGACGCTCCAGAAGGACGGCGTCCTGACGGAGATGGGCTATAAGCGCTTGCAGCTCCCCACGGAGCAGAAGCTGTTCGGCATGGACCTCACCCCTGGCGCCATTGGCTGCGCCTTGGGGCACCGTGCTGTCTGGCAGAAGGTGGTGGCCGCACAGAACGCGTGCGCGTTGATTCTCGAGGACGACGTCGAGTTTCACTTTCGCTTTCGTCGGCTGCTCGAGGCACGATGGGCTGCCGTGCCGGCCGATTGGGGTATTGTGCATTTCGGGGGCCTGGACTTGCTCGCCGGTACGCCTGACAAACCCCCGCGTCCGTTCGTGGCGGAGGGTGTGCGGCGCGCGTACCACGGCCAGCGCGAGCTCACCGCCTACGTTGTCCACGCTGCCTCGGCCAAGCGGTGTCTGGCGCTCTCCGTGCCCATGACCTGGCAGGTGGACACGCACATCTGCAGCCAGACGACGCACGACGCGGAGGCCAAGGACGACTACATTAGCGACCCCCTCACGTACGTGCTGCAGCCGGCGTTGGTTATTCAGGTCACGTCGTACGGCACGGACGTGCAGAAGGCACCAGCGCAGAATCCCGCTCTCGAGGATGCCGCCCGTCGCATGCGTGAGTTTGTCGGCAACGGCACCTCCGTCCGCTAACATGGCGAACATGTGTGTGTGTGTGGGGGGGGGGGGGAGGAGGTGTGCTGGCGACGATGGTTGTCGCCGTGCCTGTGCCGTACGTTTGTCTTGCTCCGGCTTCATCACAGTTGTCACAGTATATTTAAAACACGAAAAAACGCAAAAAAAAAAGAGTGGGTGGAATAAAAAAAACGAGCCACAGTAGTGCTGCACTGTCGTGTAAGCTTGTGTTGTCGCGTCTCTTGCAGAGTTACGTGACCTCTTCTTGTTCCCTCTCTCCCTCTCACACACACACATTCACATGTACCTCCCTGTTTATTATTTTCTCTGCAATCTGCCTCAGTTCGGTGTCCTCAACACACCTGACAACATACGTACGTCGTACACTCACACACAAACAGAAGAAAAAAAAGAAAGAAAATTTCAAGTTCATACACACAGAGAGAGACACACACACACGCACACACACACGGTCCTCCCGCGCATGGACAAGCCTGTCTCCTCTCCCGTCCAGCCCTTGGACGATCCGTTTGGCGGTGCGCTGCACATGCTCGGGTACGCCTCATTCCAAGCGATGAGCAGCAGTGCCAGTGGCGGGGCCAGTGGGGGCGACAGTGCGACCCTCACCCCAGCACCCCAGTCCGCTCCGCTGGTCTCGTCTTTGTCCTCCTCCCGACACGGCTCTGCGCAGACATGGCGCAACCAGGACGCCGGGGCGATCCACTCCGTCGTGGTGGAGGACGGACCCTCGCCCGGTCGTGTCGGCGATGCCCTCCTGCCGGCGAGTCGTTATCAAGGACGCGTGCTCAACCCGGACTCGGAGGAGGCCAAGCGAACAAGCCAGCGCGCGGCGCACTACGTGCCCGGGCTCATGGGCAAGCGGCGGCGGCACGGTGGGCGTCGTGCGGGCGAGGACGGCACGTTTGAAGAGGAGGACGAGGATGAGATGCACCGCGAAGGCCTGCCGCGCGTCGTGGTGGATGGTGTCGAGGACCTGCAACACGCCACGACCGGCTTGCTGACGCGACACTTGGGAGAGGAGCTCAATACGGCGCCGTCCACGCTGGCGCAGCGCTCCGTGCACTATCTCGCGACCAAGCCCACCTATCCCGCGTCCTCGGCCCGCACGCCGACCCCGGCCGGGGCGCAGACAAGGGCCCCGCCCATTGACGACCGCGTGACCCCGCAGGCGCTGCATCAGCTGCTGCGCAAGGGTCAGCAGCAGGCGGCCCACAAGCTGACGCACGCGCGTCTGAATGGCCGCTACTACACCTTCGCGGCCGGTCCTGGCGCCAAGGAGGCCGCGACAGCCGCACTGGAGAGGGCAGAGGCCGACAACACGGCGCGGCAGACGGCGGCGCGATTTGCGGCGGCCGTGGCGGAGCCGAGTTCGCCGGAGACGCGGTCACGCTTGCCGGCGGTGGCGGGCACCAAGGGACGCAAGGACGGCAAGGGAGTCGTGCGGTCCCGGCACACGGTCAAAGGCCCCACCCCGCAGGACTTTGTGCGCGCCACGCACAGTCCGGCTGGGGCGGCGATGAACCCGCTGCTCCGCCAGGAGGCCAGCAAGTCGAAGACCGCCGGTGTGGGGCTGGGCAGCCGGAACGGTGACGACGATGACAACGAGGATGTCGACGCACAGCTGGCGTTCCTGCGTGCCCAACTCGCGCGCTCCGGCCTCCCCGCGAGTAGCGCGGCGGACAAGGCGGTGCTGGCGGCCAACATTGCCTACCTGGAGCCGCCCAGCATCGCCGCCGCGCACGACGCACTCTACCGGGCTCGCGCGCTGGACGACGAGGCGCTCTCGCCAGGAGGTGACGATGAGGACGAGGGCGAGGATGGAGAGGCCGTGGTTGCGATGACAGCAGGGGCCTCGTCAAGGCGCCACGTGCCGTACGTCTCGCCGGAGTTGGCGCCGCACGGACCGCCGCCTTCCGCGGCCTCCGCGGTCATGACCTACCCGCCGCCACCCGTCGTCTATGCCAGCGCGGAGGCTGAGAAGAAGGCGCGCGACCGGCACCGCTTGCGTCCGATCAAGCTGCGCACAAAGGCCGAGATGGCGGCCAAGGGCGGCAGCGGTGTCCAGGGCGGTCCGCTGTCCAAGGGTGTGCGAGATGCGCTCATCTCCACGACCGGGGGCATCGGCACCGGTGCTGCGGACGCCGACCACAGCACATTTGCGCTCTACGACAATGACGACGACAAGGGCAGCGAGGATCGCGAAGGGGTGCAGGACGAGGACGAGGACGACATGGATCCGTACGGCGAGGACGCGAAGAAGTTCGGCATCGAGATGGATGTCGAAGGTGTCAAGAGCGGCGTCGCACTCGACTTTGCCTTCTCGGCCGCGCTCCGTGGTGACGATCGCCAGTTGGTGGAGCAGCTCGCTCAGCAGTACGGTGAGCAGTGTCTGCGCCGCCAGCTGGAGGCCCGTCGTCAGGCGCAGCAACGCCGGTTGCGCGCGATGAAGCTCACCGGCACGGCTCCCCCAACGCTAGAGACGCTCACCGCACAAAACTTGCGCAACCACACTGCCAAGGGTCACACACTCACTACAAAAGCCGCGCCGGATGACGCCACCACCACACCACCTCTGGCTGTCGTGGAGCCTCCCTTCTCGGTGCTCGAGTCTGTACTGGCCGTGAGCCGTGAGTTTGAGCGTATTCGCCCGGCGCTGCTCACGTCGATTGTGGAACCAGACGGCTCTGGTGGCAGTGGTGCGGCCTCCTCCTCGCGCTTCCTCGCGGGGGCTGCGGTGCCGTTGACCTCCTCCGTGCTCGCGCGCGAACGCCGTGCCTTGGTCGATCAGCTGACCGCCTTTGGTAGCTCGCGCATTCCCGGTCGGTTCTGGGTGACGCTCCAGGAGCGTGGTGGTGGTGCGGCGAGTCGTCAGGCCGTCGCCTCGGGCAGCGCGGGTGGCGCCGGCGGGGCGGGGGGTGGGGGAGAGACGATGATCGGCATGCACAACGCGGCGGCGCGGCAGAGCATGGCACGTCTGTCGACCACTGGGGGCCCAGGGACGGGGGCAGGGGCGGCACTGGGCGGCTACGTGCGCCATCGCGTGCCCATCATGGCTGACTTCTCCGAGGCCCCGCGTCGGGGCACGGGCGGCATGGCGTCCGCGATGTCCGAGGTGCCGGCCTCCGTGGTGGCGGTCTCGCACGTGCCCAAGGATGGCAGTGTGCTCACGCGTCGGCCGAACGGTGGCGCAGATGACGCGGCCGGTGGCGCCGACGACGAGGGCGGTGGTGAGCGCGGCGAGCCGTCGGCGGCGAATGTGCTGTTCCCCGCGATACGGCCGACGGGGCGCGCGCAGGTGTACTTGCTGGCGGAGACAATTGATCACATGCTGCTGCACGACTCTTCGCTGCTCAAGGCCGTCACCGACCCGGAGGTGGCCTACCGCATTCTTCCCCGCGCTGTCGAGAACGCAAGCAACGCAGACAGGGAAGAGGCCAGCGCGACGGAAAGGGCGGGTGAAAACGGGGACGTCAGTGCCGAGTGGCTACTCACCCACACCCGCGAGGCCCAGCACCCGCTGCTCGACGTGGCGGCGCGCACGGACGCAGAGGCCAGCTTTCATCAGTACACCGAGGCCGCCGCGCAGGTGCTGGCCGTGGTCGATGCCGGTCTTGTCGAGGTGGTCAGGCAGGTGGCGTGCGTGTGCGTGGAGCGCGGCGCACTGCTCGATGTCCTGCGCCAGACGCTCGTGGACCTCACCGACAGCAGCCTGCACGTGCTCAGCTACGCCAAGGAGCGGGCCTGCGAGGAGGCGGTACACAGTCTGCAGCTGCGCCGCGAGCTCGAGCGCGAGCGTCGTGCCCGACTGGCGCTCGAAGCGGCCGGTGCCCAGGCGACGCGTGATGTCACGCGACTGCAAGCGGAGAATGAGCGCCTCGGTGAGAAGGCCGCGCACCTGGACCTGCTCGTCGCCCGTGCGGAGGCAAAGCGCAATCGATTCGACCTCGAAGCCGACGACGACGACCACGCCGGCCTGCTCAAGGCGCTCGAGGAGGAAATCAACATTGCAGCGATGAACGCGATGAACGACTTGTACGAGGCCGAGGCTGGTCTTGGCACCGGCGGCGTGCTGCCCACTCGGCGCGGTGAAGCCCCCTCCGCGGCAGAGGCACGTCGCCGTCTCACCGAGCAAAAGGCAACGACGGATCAGCTCTACCAGGAGAGCTACACACTGCTGCGCACCATGAACACGGCTGTCTCCGCGATGAACGACGCGACGGCCCCGCTGTACAAGCCCGTCGCGCTCAACACGGTCTCCCTGAACGCCAACGTGGCTGCCGGCCGCTGGGCGGAGGTCGCGCGTGCCGTTGGGGCCTTTGAGGCCGACAAGAAGCACCGCTACCACGTCTTTCAAGTCTTCTCCGATTGGTGCGATCGCTATCAATCGGTGCATCAACTCGACGAGGGCGGGGTCTCAGTGCGGGGGAGCACGGCGTTCCTCGTCGGTCTGCCGGACGACGACGTCGAGTCCACACAGAACGGCTTCAACAGCTCGCACGACAGCCCCGATCGGCTGCCGAGCGCGGCAGCGGCGCTCATGTCGTCGTCCAGTCTCCTTGGCGTGGATGACGGCGGCGACAGCGAGGGCCTTGAGGACGGCGATGGGACGAGTCTTCGTCAGAGCATTCAGAGCACGCGACTCTCCCTGCAAGGCCGTCGCCACCACATTCACGATCTTGTCCGCGCCAAGATTCGCCAGCAGCAAGAGGAGACTTCCTCGCGCGGCGGCACGGCGGGCATGCCCTCGGAAAGGGCGACCACGCAGGCGATGGACGCCGAACCGGGCGCGAACGCGGAGGAGGCTCTGCACCAGGTGCTGCAGAGCATCCAGTATGCCACCGCCGACGACCTGCTCGCCATGGGCGTGGACGACTGCTCTGTGGACGAGATCAACGCGATGTTCGCGCGCGATTTTGACTTCCGCGCGTACCTCTTCACCGCCTGGGAGCCCCGACAGGCGAACTACACGCTGAACATGCCGGATGTGATCGACATGATTCACGACGTCACGGCGACCATGCAGGAGATGACGCTGCGCATGAAGGCGCTCTCGCAGTCTGCGATTGTGCGACGCGGCGTGGAACCGCCGCTGCAGCCGCCGTCCCGTCCCGGTGACGCGTGCCACCTGTGCGGCCGCCGCGATGGCGCCGCCGAGGAGAAGCGCCGGCGTCAGGAGACGATGCGCGTCATTGCCCACCAGGTGCAGCTGCGCATGGACCAGATGAAGGAGAAGTGCCAGCACGCTGAGGCCGATCGCGAGGTGGCCCGCGAGGAGTCGCGGCGTCTGCAGAATGAAGTCAACACGACGCTGCAGCGCGAGCAAGTTCTGCGCAAGCAGCTACGCGACTTGACGGAGCAAATGAGCAGCGGCAGTGGCAAGATTGTCGCCGCCGGTCGGCAAGGCGCGCGCGGTGGCAGCGGCAGCACCCGTGCCTCGCCCATTGGGTCGCCCCGACACGGCCGCAGCCCGCACAAGCGTGCGACCGGTCTCACCGGGAGCAGCTCGGAGCTGAGCGGGTCGATCGGTCCACGGACGGCGGGCTCGCCCGGCGGCCGCGTGTCTCCGCCCGTGACGAGCATCCTGACGCCGACGAGCGGGACAAACTTGACGGGCAGCCGCTCCCCGTCGCCGCCGCTCCTGTCGGCTATGGCCGCCACGGCCGCCAACAGCCTCACCCACAATGGACTTGGAGCCGATCCAGCCGCCTTGCCTCTCGCAGACGACAACACGGGCGGGCCTGGGCGTGCGTCGGCGCGTCGCGCCTCCACAGTTGTGGGCATCATTGCCCCGGATGATGGCAGCAGCCGCGGCGGGGCGGCTCGCTCTTCGCGGCCCCCTGCCCACGAGAGCGGCTTCGATGACGACAGCGGCGGCTCACCTCTGCGCCGGCACACGCTGCCGCCGTCCGCCTCCAATGCCAACGCCGGACAAGGCGAGGACGCTGACGAGGAGGAGGCGTAGCGTGGGGTATGGCCAAGTTGACACGATAGAAGACGCAATGTAAACGTACAACACGAAAGACGGATTCGCCGCGTCACGTGGGATGCCATTGAATGTCGGCTATCTCACTGATCAAGTGGTGACAGCTTGTTACTCTCACTGGATCGTGGCGCGTGCAACTCATGTACAACAACAACAACAAAAAAGTACGCGTTCACGAAATGTGATGGGCACCTGTGGGTGTGGAGAAGCGCACTGATGCTGTCTTGCCCTCTTCAGCATCTTCCCCTTCCCCCTTTTTTCTAAATGATTATTTGCGTACTGTACAGTTACCTCATACGAGTGAGTGTCGCCAAGCATCGATGCTTTCGCAACACTTGCACGACGAAAAACAAAAACAAATTTTGTACAAAGTAGTCACAAAGATGAATGCACGCACGACGCATCACATGTATGTCTCTCTCTCTCTCTCTCTGTCCCCGTCACAAGGCAACGAGTGAGAGAGAGAGAGAGAAAAAAAAAAGCTGTTCAACAGATGAAAGGACACACTATTGATCTCCTGTTCCGTGTCTCGCATGCACCACGGTGTGACTCACACGTTGAGCGTGGAGTTGGACAGTATTCTCTGTCTACAATTGTCGCATTCCTGAACTGCGTGCTCTACTGCAATCCAGCTCTCTCTCCATCCCCCTCTTTCGTATCTCTCTCTAACTGTCCCCATAAGTGAGCTACAGCTACATTTCGAATAGAACAAAAAAGGTGCGTCACCTGCTTCTCTCGTGTCCCTGTCTTTGCGTCGGTTTTTTGCGGCTTCGAGTGACGAGTGAGAAGCAACGGACAAGAGAACAAAAACAGAAAAAACTATCATGAACTCTGCGGGCCTCTCCGCGCACTTTACGCCCATCACGGCGGACCTCGTGCCGCACAACAGCGACAGGTACGTGGCCGCCCTCGTCGAAAAGCTCCAGCGCCGTCTCGATGCCTACCAGCGTCAGACCGTCGGCGCCGCCGCGATCTTGTCCACGGACGGACACAGCCACCACCACAGCCGCAGCGCGAGCGGAAATGCCATTCTTGTGGGCTCCAAGCGCCTTGGAGGTGGTGGTGGTGGCGGCATCGGAATGAACTCACCCGACGAAGTGTCTTTTGTGTTTTCTGTCGGCGAGGGGACCGCGTTGCACGCCCCAGGGACTGGCCCCATCAGCGGCAGCAGCGGCGGCGGCGGCGGCGCTGGCGGCGTGGCCTCGAGCACTGAAACGCCGTTGCCGCCAGCGGTGCCGGCGACGACGGACATTGTCCGCGTGCGTCCGCGCAGCAGCAGCATCAACCACGCGCACAGCACCAGCAGTGGCGGCGGCGGCGGTGGTGGTGGTAGTAGTGGCGCGTACACGGAGGAGCGTGAGCTGTGTGCCGTCGCGGAGGAGCTCTGCACGGAGCTCAACGGCGGCGTGAACTACCGCGTCCTGTGTCAGCAGTACGCCGCCGCCTTGGACGCCGTGACGACCATGGTGCGTCAGGACATTGCGATGCTCCGGTCCTCGGTCGTGCTGCCGCAGCCGAGCGTGGCGAAGCTCTCGGAGGAGATGCACGCGCTGTTGAGCGAGTCAGCGAGGCTCCTCAAGGAGGCCGGTGTGGTCGACCTGACGGGTCGATTCGCGCGTGACGTGCCGTCCGGGACCGGCGCGGAGCCGTCTGTGAGTGGTGTGATGTCGGAGCCCGGCATCTACGGCAAGCCTCCGATGAGTCCCACCGCCGCACGGGCGGCAGCGGCGGAGATGGCGGCGAGAGCCGGCCTCGCCAGCGCCGTCGACGAGGAGGTGAGTCAGCACCGACAGATGTTGAATCGCGTGAACACAGAGCCGTACATGCGCGCGCTCGCCAACGCGGAGGGCCGCCCAGCTGCCGCGCACGATGTCGGCACGGCGCACCCCTCGGCACAGAGTCGCGGCAGTGAGATTGGGAGCGGCATGTTGTTTGTGGAAAGCGTGGACCCGTCTGTGGCCACGTTCGGCGAGTCCCTCACACGTTTAGCGACCAAGCCCGAGACCAGCGTAGGCGACAAGGCACCGGCTCAAGGACCGCACGTGGATGAGCCTGATTTGACCACCGCAGCCGAGCGCGAGGCCTCGCCTGTGCCGCACGCCGTGCGCGCCGCCAGTGCACGGCCGTATATGCCCACGCCGCCGCCGTACTCGGTGCCGCGTCATGCAACGAGTGGACGCGGGCACTCCGCCTCCGCGCCGTCCACGACTGCTGCGCAGGCCGCCCCAACGCGGCGATTGCGGCGTCTGGAGCAGCTCTTTGGGGAGGCCTACACGCACGATGGAGACCAGTTTTTACGCGATGTCCTTGGTGTTGTGTTCCGCTATCAGTACGATGCGCTGCCGTCCGCAGAGTCGGCGATGGCGAGCGCCAACGGCTTCAGTGGAGGTCCGGTGTCTGCGGCGGTGGCAGCAGCAGCAGCAGCAGCAGCAGCAGCGGGCGCGCTGTCGTCCACCACCTCCTCCTACCAATCTGCGGGCCCTCATCGACCTGGTCGATCGGCCTCCACCGCTTCCACCAACTCGACGTCGTCTGTTCCCAACACCGAGGCCCTCGCGCGCTTCCGCGACTTCAAGCAGCACACGACCAGTGTCATCAGCGGCTCCCTCGCCTGCTACGACGCCTTCAAGGAAGGGAGCTTCGACAGCACGCCGTTGCGCGGTGACTACGTCTACCAGTGCCTTCTCTCGCACACGAAGCCGCACGAGAGCATTCTGGCCCTCCTCGACGACATCCGCGACGATCGCAACGTGGAGGTGTTGAACCTCTCGGGCACACACCTCGGTGATGCCGCGGCCGGCTCGCTGCTGCTGCTGCTCCCACGTCTCTACCGGCTGCACACGCTCAATCTCCAGCAGTGCGACCTGCATGACGCCACTGTTGTCAAGCTCGCCGGCTGCGCGCGTGCGCACCCGACGCTGCGGCACATTGATCTCTCGCGCAACGAAATCACCGATGCCGCCTTTGAGGACCTCGTCTCCCTCTACGTCTCCGTGCCCAATGTGGAGGAGGTGCGGCTTGTCGGCTGCCCGCTCACCACCTACACGCGCAATCAGATCGAAGGTGTGCGAGGGATTACCGCCGTCTCGCCCTTTGGCGAGCGTCAGAACGCTGTGCGCAGCCAGCTGGAGGCGTCGCCGCTCGCGCCTGTTCGGTCGCGCAGCGCGCTCCACTCGTACGCGTCGCTGAAGTCCACGGTACGCCGCACGAGCCAGCCGCGGCGGGGACAAGCACCGTACGCCCCCTTCGCGGCCTCCGCGCCAGCGACGGGTGTGTACGCGCGTTCGTCCGAGCGTGATGTCCGTCGGCCTAGTGCAGGGGGCGCAGTGACGTCATCGCTCCCTCCTCTGCGTCCGTACTAGTTTGGGGGAAAACGAAGAAAAACAAGGGCAAGAAAAGAAGGAGGAAAGCAGAAAGAGAGAGAGAAGAGATGGGCAGAAGGTTTTGGGGAGCTCGAGGGCAACCAGGGAGGGAAGGAAGGAAGCCAGACATTTATGTGCGCGTTCGCTGGTCTCTCACGTCATGTATAAAAAAAAATGTGCAGGCAGCTGTTTGGTGCTGTCTGCCGAATTCCTTCTCTCAGGCGTGCCTCCTTTTTCTTTTTTCTTCTCCTCTCACTTTCACTCATGCCCTCACACACATGTGCGCTACCGATGGAGCGCCAGTCGTGTTTGCTCTTCGCACACACACACACACACACACACACACACACACATCTTTTTGTTGTTGCTTTACTCACTGACTTCGGTTTTGCAGTGGAAAAAAAACAAGCGGAGATGGTTGAGTTTACTTGTTTTTCTCTCACACACTTTCTCAGAGCCGCTGTGTGCACGAGGCATCTTGTAAGCCTCTGGCCACCGAATCGGGTCTTGGCTGTTTTCCTTTTTTTCCCACCTCACTGTATGGATTGGAGCGTGCTGCAACGAAAGTATGCACGACAAAAGGATCGAAATGCAAGCGCCACTTCAGCACAGAGAACGCAAAACGGCAGGAACTGCCCGTGTATGCTATTCTGTGAAGACTTCCTCTCTCTCTCTCTCTTTCTCTCTATGTGTACGCTGTGTTGTGCTGTGTTATGCTGCACAGACCGATCAGGTATGTACCACGTCACGAATCGCATTCCAGTGCGTTGATCGCGCCGATTGGGCCTCCGCTGTGGTGGGAACGCAACACTTCTCACATCTTTTGTCAGCGTGACGTCTCATTGTTTGTTCTCGCACGAACAGTGCCTCCCTTGTCATCAACGTTCTATACCCCTCCTTATCTCACTTGCTTTATCTCTGGACTTTCTACTTGAATGATTCGCATTGACGCTGACAAGCCTGCTCAGTATCGGCGGACAGACACATACACACACGGCTGGATAGTGTCTGGGATCTCTCGACACTTTTCCTTCCTTCCTTCTCTCTCTCTCTCTCTTTCTGTTTTCATCTGTCTTGTTTCTGTGGGTGACGTCGCTATGCGCGCTCGTTCTGATCGCGGCGATGGCCGGTCCAGCTCCGGCAGCAGCGGCAGCGGTGGACGCAAGCGCTACGCCGCCACCGTCACGAAGGGCGACAATGCCTGGCGCAGCGAGTGGGGCAGCTTCATGTCCGGCATCAATCTCAAGCGCGTACGCGACGGCACCAGCGGAGTGGCCTTGCGCACTACGCAGGATCTCGCCCATCTGGTCCCGGCCTACGCCTCTGACAACGACGACGACGAGGAGCAGAACGCGCGCGCCGAGTATGGCATTCATCCCCCTCCACAAGACCAGCAGGGGACGGGTCACTCGCACGACAAGGGTGGCGAGGCGGAGCCGGACGATGACATGGGTGGAGCGGTGGCGACGTACGCGTACCTGTTCAACTCGCCTGCGGAGCGGCGCGCGGAGCGGGAGGCCAAGCAGCGTGCGCACGAAGAGGAGATGCGGCGACGTCGTAAGGAGCGCAGCGGCAACCCGCTCGACCTGCTCAGCAAGCACCAGCGCAGCCTGGCCGAGGCGCAGGGGCGTGGACTCGCCCTGGACGGCATGTCGCGCAAGGAGAAGCGCGAATTTCTGCACCTGACCGTCAGCAAGGCACAGCAGGAGGCCACCGAGGCCGCCAAGGCCTTCAAACTGCACGACCTGATGGACGAGAAGATGGCTTGGTATCAGCAAGGGCCTCATCCGATCGATCTCATCGCCGAGAAACTGGTCTCGCGCAAGGCCGACAAGAAGGCAAAGCAAATGAACCTCAAGTACAACTACCTCCGCCCGCATCCGTCGTGGATGGCCAAGCGTGCACAGCGCCGCCGAGAAGGTTTGCTGGTGGGTCTCGGCAGGCGCTTTGTGTTTGATGCGGAGGGCAACGCGATGGATCCACTGCGCAACAACGCACGCGTGGACTTGACCAAGGTCAGCTGGCTGCTGGTGGATCGCCAGGAGCGTCCCACACGGCACAGCACCGCACCGACCACTGGGGCGGACGCAGAAGACACGGCCCTCGACGGGGCAGAGGCCGAGCACGACGCTGAACTAGCCGAGACCGACGCACAGGCCGAGGTGGAGAGCCCCGCCACC
This sequence comes from Wallacemonas sp. Wsd, assembly GCA_030849645.1. NCBI lineage: Eukaryota > Euglenozoa > Kinetoplastea > Trypanosomatida > Trypanosomatidae > Wallacemonas > Wallacemonas sp. Wsd. The sequence goes on along the minus strand of JASANQ010001291.1, from coordinate 93,303 downwards.
ACGTTGACGCAACCGGCAGCAGCGCCGTCGTCGGTGATGACGAACATCCTCGTGGACCCGCTCGCCGCGCAGAACCAGTATGTCCGCTCCGTCGTCCGCGATCGCCACGCCGCGCTGGCGTTGCAAAAGGCGAATCTCACCACCACCTTCCTCAGCAGCAGCCTCGTGCACGACCCCGCGGAGGCACCACCAGGCGCACGAGACGACGCCTCTGATGAAGAGGCAATGGCCCCAACGCGAGGGGGTGCGGAAGGTCGTGGTGGCGGTCGTGGCGGTGGTCGCGGTGGTGGGCGTGGCGGAAGTAAAAAAGAGCGGACGTCCGCGGTGCAGGGCAAGCGCACTCCGTCCTTTTCCACCGCCGCCGACGTCGCTGCCGCACGAACGGCCAGTGAGGTGAAGAAGTGGGAAAAGAAATTGGCCAACAAGTCCAAGAAGATGGAGTAACGTTTAAAAAAAAGGTTGGACGCTTGTGCCAACACCATGCTTCTCTATCCCTCAGTTCATTCGCTGGATTGGCTGTTCTAGAAGTGGCTCGCTTGCCTTGTTGTCGCTGTTCTTTGCTTCCCTCTCTGTTTGTGTGTCTTTCTTTCTTAAGCAACCGATTAACGACGTGTTCGTGTTTGCGCATCAGCTGTAACCCCGAAACGAAAACAAAAAAAATCATCTAAAAGCAAGTTTACACCAAAAATAGTTTCTCCACGAAGACGGAAAAAAAAAACAGGTGCGATAGTTTCACGCGCGCACAACATGAACGAAAGAGTTGATTTTGTCTCCGCACGTGAAACAAGTCTTTCTTCAGCGAGAACGTCGCAGAAAAGGCCGGCCCGCTCATCACTCACCGTGTATCCTTCTTTTGCCGTATGCACACAACGTACTGCATCATACTCCATCCTTCTCTCGCACACTCCAACTTGTCACCTCTATAGCTGTACATTTTTTTTTTGTTTGTTTGCCTGGTGGCCTTTCCCGACAGAAAGAGAAGAGACGATACAAAGAATGCCCATTGATCCTCGCGAGTGGGCCAAAAAGGTGCGGTCCAAGACACCGACGCTGCTCGAGGTCGGCAAGCCTGCCCCTAAGGCGGTGCTCAGTTTTGGCGGCGCGGGTTTCCTCGTTACGTACGCGCTCGGCGTCGCGCTTTTTTTGCAGCAAGAGAAGGCTGAGCTCGTGTCCCAGTCCTTCCTCCTCGGTGCGGGCACGGGCGTGCTGCCCGCGACGGCCCTCGCGTGTGGTGCCAAGGCCGTCAGCATTGAGAAGCTCCGCGACTTTATCGTGGACCACCGTTTCATGGTTACCGATGAGGCCAAGCGCGTGGAGATCATGACGCAGGGCATCAACGAGCTGCTGCCGCGCAACGTGCTCGAGCTCGTGAAGGGGCGGCTGGCGCTGACGATCGGCTTCTCCAACAAGGACGCGGGCTACATGTCGCAGAGCAAGGCCAACATGTACTTTGGTCATCACATTGCCGAGTGGTCGGACTACGATGACTTTGCGCAGAATTTGCTCGCCTCGACGGCGCCGAACACGGACAAGCCGATGATCTTCCGTGACGCGGACAATGTTCTCCGTGGCACGATGATGTCCTTGAGCAGTGAGCTCGACCAGTACTGCCGACACGTGTACGTCCACGGCTACGCCGGCTACCGCTACAACAAAAATCAGTCGCGCCACAACATTTTGTTCGGCAAGCACGGCTATCTCGGAAACACGCACTTTTCCTTTCCGAAGCAGGTGCTGCTGGCGTTCGCGCCGATGATTGGCGGCGACGTGCGCAAGGATGAGCTCCTTCACGCGTACGACTGCGGCTACCACGACGCCCGTCGCTACGAGCGGTGGGAGGAGGATCCGTACTTCTACGCCAAGGCAGACCGGACGCCGAGCGACGACTTCAACTTCCAGAACCTGCGCGCCAACCTCTTTGGTGGCAACAAGGCGTCTGAGAGGTTCGAACTGTAGTGGGTTGCACTTCTGTGGACACAGTAGTGGTGAGAGTTGGTGTGATTTGTGTTTGATGACTCTTTACATTTAAGCAAGACAAAAAAAACAAAAAAAAAGTGTTCCACACAGCACGTAGCAGGGCCTGCACGAATAGATGGGGTCGTCTGTGTGTGTCTGCCTTGACTACAGTATACCGTGTACCCTTTTCAGCGTGTGCACTCGGACTCCGTTATCTTTCCTCCAGCTTGTTATCGTCGCACACTTGGGATGCGTTCTCGTTTCCTCGTGTGCAGGGCTCTGCCTTTTTATGGTCGTCTTCCTTCATCTCTGATTTCCCAACCATGCACACACCCTTGTCTTTCCCTTCTGCTCTCTACTGCGCGTACTGTGTTCTCTGGCTGCAGTTGCCGTGGCATCTTCTCGGCGTCGCATACAACACCTATATTTATAGACAGGACACATACACATACATACACACACTTCCGCATGTTCAAGCACCGTGATAACATTGAGCACAACCCCACCACGGTCGACCCGTCCGGTGGGGGTTTCATCGATACCACGACGCCGACCCTCGCCGACTTCGCCGCCGCCTCAGCCGCCCCCACCGCAGGGGCGCCGACCGCAGCGCGCAAGCGTCCACGCGATGTGCGCGGCATTGATCGCTTTCGCCAAGTCATCTTTGGTGAGCGTGGGCTTCCGCGCTTCCACGGCATGGTGAGCCGGACGCCGATGCTCATGTACCCACCCGACGGTGTCGACGCCGCCCGTCGTCGCGTTGTCCGTCGTCGCGAGCTGCGCGAGAAGAAAGCGGCCGAGGCGCTCGCCGACGAGGAGATGTGGGGCTTGTTCGAGGAGCGACGCCAAGCCGAGGCGGAGCTTGCCGCTTCTGCCGGCACAGACGAGGCCGGTGTTGACGGCGCCACCGCCGAGCAATGCGCGCGGGACGAGGCACTGGCGCAGTACCACCACAAGCAGCTCGATGCGCTTCTGAAGCTCTTCTACGAGTTCAACCACACCACCTTTGTGAAATTGCCAGTGAACGACACGCTTCAGCTCGTGTCACGGTGCGGCAAGGAGGCCGTCGCGCACGTCATGGAGTATGAGATGCACTCGCGGCTCTCGCGTGATGGCATGCTCAAGGAGCTGCGCGACTTGCGCGACGAAGAAAGTCAGCTGCAGCGCCGTCGCGAGGCGCTCGACGCCGCGGAGGAGGCCCGTGCGCTGCAGGCGGCCGAGCGGGTCGATGACGACATGGAGGCATTCCTCATGCAGATGGCGCAAGAGCAGATGGAGGCCGCGGTCGCGGAGAAGGATATTTTGGACACGCTTGAAGGCGAGGTCGACCAGGATGAGCATGCCGACAAGGCGAGTGGGGAGGCGGAGGAGGCGAAGGACGCGCAGGCAGAGCCGCCGGTTCCACTCGTCGTCGTTGCGCATGATGACGAGACCGCGATTGACATGGAGACAGCCGAACCGGCCTCATCTTCGCCTCCGCGCCGAAGTGTGCACTTTGCCGAAGCACCGCCCGAGCTGACGCCCGCGCAAGCAGAATCCACGAGTACGGAGGCGAGCACCGTTGTTGTGGCCGTCGCGGAGACGGTTGAGCTCGAGGTCCACGCAGACGCCGATGAGGTCGCACGCGAGGACGCCGATAGTGCATAGAGAGAGAGAGAGAGAGAGAGAGAGAGAGAAGACAGTACACACATCGCGCGTGTGTGTGTTTGTGTCCGTGCTGCGTTTGTGATGTTGAAGAGTGAACGGCGATGATGCAAACGGCAGAGAGAGTGGAACGCCATTCTCTCTTCTTTTCTTTAGTGTGCGTGTTATTACGAAGCTCTCATCGCTGTGCCATAGACCTGATACAAAAAAAAACTTCCAAAGCAAACACAAATACGGGTAGATGCATGTCGAAGTCTGCACGCTACGCTACATGTGTTCTACGCAGAGCACAGGAGACACGAAGTACCCCGAGTGCCTGCCTCCGTTGCCAGAAATTAGTTTGACGTTGTCAGCATGAGCTGCTGATATTTCCTGTTTGACACCTTTCATATCTCACTCTCTCTCTCTCTCTCTCTCTCTCTCTCTCTTCCTCTTCCTTTTCATTCTTCCATTGAAATCTCAAAGTCCACACCGCGTACACACGCATACGCCGCCCTAGCAACAACAACCAAAAAAGGGCTATACCAAGTACCACACACGCAAACTTCTTTATTAAAAGAAAAGCAAAGGAAAGGAAAGAACGCAGACACAAGACAAGACACCATGTTCGCTCGCAAGGTCTGCCGCTCCGCTCTGCCCGCCACGTGCGTCGCTGCCCGCTTTCAGTCGGGCAGCGGAAGTGACATCAAGGTCACCGGTGACGTCATTGGCGTCGATCTCGGCACCACCTTCAGCTGCGTCGCGACCCTCGTTGGCGATAAGGCCCAGGTCATTGAGAACGCGGAGGGCTTCCGCACGACGCCCTCCGTCGTCGCCTTCACCAAGAGCGGCGAGAAGCTCGTTGGACTCGCGGCACGTCGCCAGGCGGTCACGAACCCCTTCTCCACCTTCTACGCGGTGAAGCGCCTGATTGGCCGTCGCTTCGACGACGCGCACATCCAGAACGACATCAAGAAGGTGCCGTACAAGATTGTGCGCGCCAACAACGGCGACGCGTGGGTGCAGGACGCGAAGGGCAAGCAGTACTCCCCCTCGCAGGTCGGCGGCTTTGTGCTCGAGAAGATGAAGCAGACCGCGGACATCTACCTCGGCCGCCCTGTCAAGAACGCCGTCGTGACGTGCCCCGCGTACTTCAACGATGCGCAGCGCCAGGCGACCAAGGACGCCGGCGCGATTGCTGGCCTCAATGTGCTGCGTGTCATCAACGAGCCCACCGCCGCTGCGATTGCGTTTGGCGTGGACAAGACCAAGGACCACACCATCGCCGTGTACGACCTCGGTGGCGGCACGTTCGATATCTCCGTTCTGGAGATTGCCGGTGGTGTGTTCGAGGTCAAGGCGACCAATGGTGACACCCACCTCGGCGGCGAGGACTTTGACCTTGCCATCACCGACTACATTGTCACGCACTTCAAGAAGACCTCGTCGACCGACCTGAGCAAGGAGCGCATGGCCCTCCAGCGCATCCGCGAGGCCGCCGAGAAGGCCAAGTGCGAGCTGTCGTCCGCGATGGAGACGGAGGTGAACCTGCCCTTCATTGTGGTGGGCGAGAAGGGCCCTGAGCACATCGAGATGAAGATCAGCCGCGCCGATCTCGAGACCATTGTCGAGCCCTTGATCAAGCGCTCCCTGGCGCCGTGCAAGCAGGTCATCCGCGATGCGGGCGTGGACCTCGATGAGATCAGCGAGGTGGTCCTGGTCGGTGGCATGACGCGCATGCCGCGTGTGATTGACTCGGTCCGCGATTTCTTCAAGAAGGAGCCGTTCCGCGGTGTGAACCCCGATGAGGCCGTCGCGCTCGGTGCCGCCACGCTCGGTGGTGTGCTGCGCGGTGAGGTCAAGGGCCTCATTCTTGTCGACGTGACCCCGCTCTCCCTCGGTACCAGCATCGTCGGTGATGTGTTTGTGCCCATCATCCCGAAGAACACCGCCATTCCGTGCAAGCGCAGCCACACCTTCACGACGGTGGAGGACGGCCAGACGGCGATCAACTTCCGCGTGTACCAGGGCGAGCGCGAGATTGCCTCCAAGAACCAGCTCATGGGCCAGTTCGATCTTCACGGCATCCCCTTTGCCCCTCGTAACATTCCCAAGATCGACGTCACCTTCGACATTGACGCAAACGGCATTTGCCACGTGACCGCGCAGGACAAGGCGACCGGCCGCCGTCAGGGTATCACCGTCACCGCGCACGGTGGTCTGTCCGAGTCGCAGATCGAGAACATGATTCGCGACGCGGAGCAGCACGCCGCGCAGGATAAGGTCAAACGTCAGCTCGCTGAGGCGCGCAACACGGCGGAATCCGGCGTCGCCACCGCGGAGAAGCAGATGGTCGAGTGGAAGTACGTGTCGGCTGAGGACAAGAAGAAGATTGCTGAACTCGTGGTCGCCACGCGCAAGGTGCTGAACAACGCGAATGCGACCATGGACGATCTCAAGCAGGCCGGCGATGCCCTGCAGAAGGCCGTCATGGACGGTGGACGCGTCGAGTACGAGCAGGCCGCCGCTGCCCACCAGGGTAGCAAGTGAGGCTAGGTTCCGCTAAGAGAAGATCAAAAAAAAAAAGTGGACTGGGCACGTCAACACTCACACACACAAAAAAAAAAAAAGACATCAACATCAATAAGCGTTTTTCTGGTGTGGCTGGTGCACGTTTCGCGCACCTAGCCCTTTCCTGGTGATGTGATTGTGGTGGCTACCACACATTTGTTGTTGTTTTCGTAAACACACACACACACGCACACATGCACGCAATTTCTCCCATCTCTGTTTTTTTATTGTACGCTTTCCACGTGGCCTCGTCTACTGGAAACCATCACACACACACGTAACCAACAAAACGACCTTTTTAATACGCAAACCACAAAAAAAAAAGGAAATGCACACCGCAAAGAGGCAGATGGTATCTTCAATGCTATAGACATGGCCGCGATGAGGGAGAGCTCATCTCCGTTTCTATCATTGATGATGGTGTCGTTGCTACTAGCCTCTTGCGGCTGTTCCATTTGACCATCTCCTGCATGTTGGCTCTGAGTTTGTCTGTCCCTCTGCTTATTTTGGTGTGCCGAGAAACAAACAAGGTAAGAGCTGGTGCGCTGTATCACTGTCCTCCTATTCCAAAAAAAAAAAAGATCATAAACACCACCGTCATCCCTCGCTCACACACTCCCCTTCCCTGCTTTCATTTGCTTGTTGACATTTGCTCCAGTTCAATACATCGTTTTCTGTTGGTGGTGTCCTCTTTACCCTTGTGTTTCGTTTCTTCTCGTTTCCCACTCAGCCGTCTCTTTTTCTGCAAGAACGCGAGTGCGAGCCTCTACGTTATCACCCTTTTTTTTGGTTTTTTTTCTCTGTTTCGTCATGTCCGGTACCATCTTCGTCTGTAAGCACGGCGGTCGCACGCTGTGGGTGCCCACACACACCGCCTCCCCAGCCGAGCAAGCTGCGCCAGGTGGCGTGCACATGCTCACGTCGGTCACGCCGGCCGAGCTGTCCCGCGCCTTCTATCTCTTTGAACAGGAGATCAACGTCGTGGCGGACCCCAACGCGGCTCGCCAGACCCCCGCTGGCAAAACTCCGGCCGATGTCATGCAGGCCATCACCGCGCTCCGCCAGGCGTGTGCCTCGGACGCGACAGAAGCCTTGCGCCGATGCTACGACCCGAAGCGTCCACCCGCCCCTGCCGTGGCGACGGCCCCCGGTGCCAACTACCAGCTGCCGCAAAGTACGGCTACGCACGTCAGCACCAACTACCTGCTGCCGCAAGGCGCCGCCGCGTCACAGGCGAGCGCGGGTGGTCAGGCCGCGTCTGTGCTGCCCTCGATGACCCCGTCCCGCTTCCCGCAGCCGACCCAGAGCCATGGCGCCCCGGCCGTGAGCGCGTACCCGGCACCACCGTCGGTGTCCTCATCGCAGTCGTCGCCGCCGGCGCACATGATGCCGTACGGCGCGCAGCCGGCGATGAACGCCTACCCCGGTGCGTATGGTCAGCCGCAGGAAGGGATGATGCACAACTACTACAACAACAACAATGGGATGTCCCCGCAAGGCGTACCGCCGATGATGCTGGGTGGTGGTGGTGGTGAAGGCTACGGTGGACAGGGCATGTTTTACCCGATGGGCGCGTACAACGGGGGGACTGGCGGCTACGACTACAACGCCGGCGGCCGCGGTGGTCGGGGTCGCGGCGGCGTGCGTGGAGGCATGCGCGGTGGGGCCGGTGGCGCTGGCGGTTACATGATGAACCCCTACAACAACAACAACAACAGCAACATTACTAACAATAATAACGGTGTCGCTGTGCTTGGCGCGCCCCAGACGGAGCCACGTCGTGAGGCTGAGCCGATTGTGTTGCCCGAGGTTGTGGTGCCCGATGAGGTGCGGGAGACGTACATGAACCCGCAGCAGCCGCTGGTCGTCGCGTCGATGCCAGGCGCGCGCATGACGGTCTGGCTGCGCGAGTACGATGTGGCTGCCACGCGTGCCGATCGCCGATTTGTGCACTGTCGCGAAGGCATCGTGCTCATGCTCAAGGCGCTCGGCGACGAGGTCGAGAAGGCGAAGCCGGTCGAGCTCTTCTCTAAGCAGATCTGCGCGCACTTTCTCATTCACGGCTTCTGCTCCCGCCCGCAGTGCCTGCACGAGCACCACAGCGAGTCCCAGGTCCGCCAGCTCATCGCCAGTCGTCACGTGGAGCTCAAGGCCATGTCGAAGAAGGAGCGCCAGGACAAGGTGCAGGCGATCATGCAGCGCGATGTCCAGGGCGCCGCCGAGCACGAGGCGCGCCGCAAGGAGGCTATCGAGCGCAAGGAGCGCAGCCACGCCGAGTACCTCGAGCGGAAGGAGCGCAATCATGCCGACTACCTGGCACGCAAGGCGCTCCGCGAAGGGCGTGTCGGCGTGATGGGCGTCGCAGCCACGGGTGGCGCTGTGCTGGAGAAGGAGACCGGTGCAGGGGGCAGTGGCACCGGCACACCGCGCGTGCAGCCCGCCCAGAGGGGCGCCGTGAGGGTGCCGATCGACATCGCCAACCTCGGCGTCACCGACGACGACGATGACGATGACAGCAGCAGCAGCAGCAGTAGCAGCAGCAGCAGCAGCAGTTCCTCCAGCGCCAGCTCCCGCTCTGCTTCTCAAGGCCGGACGGTGGCCGAGGAGAAGAAGGAAGAGAAGAAGGAAGAGAAGAAGGAAGATGAGAAGGAAGATGAGAAGGAGGTCGAAGTGCCGGCCATCAAGGAGGTCGCAGTGGACGAGGAGGAGGAGAAGAAGAAGCCCTCCAAGCCTTCGTCGAAGAAGCCGTCCGCCAAGCCGTCCCCGAAGCCGTCCCCGAAGCCCTCTCCCAAGGTGAGCGCGCAGAAGGTCCCCGCGCTGCCCGATGAGGAGGCGGACAACCACGAGGGGGACGAAGAGGCGGAGGACGACGGCAGCGCCGAGGCGTCTGCGCACGATGAGGAAGAGGAGGCGGAGGAGGAGAACGAGGAGGAGCACGAGGAGGAGTCGACGACCGCCAAGAAGGGCAAGAAGCCGGCCCCGAAGCGCAAGGCCGCCCCTGCCGCGTCCAAGGCAAAGAAGAAGCCGGCGCCGAAGAAGCGCGCGCGTTCCCCTGCTCCCAAGAAGGCCCCGGCGAAGCGCGCCAAGAAGGAGTAGGCGGCACGTTCTCGGTGTTGTTGTTGTTGTTGTTGTTTTTGAGCGTGAGTGAGTCACGCGCGAAGGAGTCGTTTCGCTCTCTCTCTCTCTCTCTCTCTCTCTCTCTCTCTCTCTCTTGAAAACTCTCCATTTTAATGTTTTCACATTTAACACGACAAACCAACAGAAAGAGCAAAGAAAAATGAATTTGGTGTGTTTAAACGAGATTATGTATGTGTGCGTTACTGTTTGGGTGGCGCGAAGAACATGAGACGAAAAAAGAAAACGGCACTGGCAGCGCAATGCGCACCTCTAGATATTTGGTGCATGTATGGCTGCCGTGTCTTCCGTTGTCATTTTCTCAGTGTGTTTGTGTCGGATGGTGACTTCTTTGTTTGGTTATTTTGTTGTTTTAGACCGTTTTTTGTGTGTTGTGTGTTTCAATCTCCCACAAGCAATGAGACCATTTATAGTTTACTAAACTCAAATCAATCGCAAGTTGTCATCGAGCCTCTTTGGTGAAGACATGCTCTCGCTCTGTCTCTCTCTCTCTGAAGAAGTAGCGCACATGGGGAAGAACCGTCAGTGGTTCCGCGCGCTGCACTTTCTTCTTTCGTTTACCTGTGTCCAAGGACAACCGGCACGGTATCAAAGATAAAGTAGTGGCTTCGACACGCTATGAGTTCCCCACCACCCTGGGAGCCACTACGGCAGCACGCTAGCCGTTCACGGGTGTTTCCTTACCGAACACGTGCGCACTTGGAAATGCCTGTTACCGCACTCAATTCAAAGAAAATAATTCTGAACTCCCTGCTCACCCTCTTTCTTTCTTTCTTTCAACAACAACATGCCAGGTTAGTAGCATAAGAACTCTCGCAGTCACACAAGGAAAGAAAGTAACTTTTTTTTTTGCTTGGTGAGTTTCAATTCAAGAATAACACTACCGAAGAGAATGTACCGCCGTCTTGTTGCCCCCGCTTGCGCCACTGGTGTGCAGGCGCGCTCCATCTACGAGTACAAGTTTGGCCAGACCCCCCTGTCCAAGCCCTTCACCATCTCCGGTCCCCGCGCCGGTGGCCTTCCGGCGGCCGCCGCGGCCGAGGAGCCCGCTCTCGCCGTCGAGGCGAAGCCCAAGGTCACGAAGCTCCACAATGGCGCTCGCGTGATCAGCCAGACCGTCGGTGGCCCTCTGGTTTCCGTCGGTGCGTACATCCTCGCGGGACCCGCGTACGACCCCGCGCAGTACCCCGGTACCGGCAGCATGATGCACCTCGCCCTGACGACGAGCAACTACGACAACTCCCTCTTCCAGCTAGACCGCAACATCCGCAGTGTCGGTGCTGCCGAGGAGCACTTTGACCTCTACAAGCACTACATTGGCATTCGCATCGATGCCCGCCCCGGCTCCTGGAAGGCCCCTGCGCAGAAGGGCCGTGGCCCCGCTGCTGGCGCCGCCAGCCGCCCCGTGAACCTGGTGCAGGACAACATCTTCACCTGCATCGCCGCACCTCGCTTCCACGAGACCGACATTGAGCGCTTCCGCGACACCATCGACAACCAGCTCCAGGAGCTTCGCTGGCGCTGCCCGGCGGACTACGCGAAGAAGCTGCTCGAAACCGTCGCCTTCTACCGTGAGCCCCTTGGCAACCCCAGCTTTGTGCCGGAGAACAGCAACAGCAGCATCACCTCGGAGTCCCTGCTCGCCCAGTACGCGCGCTACGTGACCCCCGACCGCATCGTCATTGCCGGTGTCAATGTCGATCACGCCGAGCTGATCGCCGAGTACGAGAACGCGCCGTTCCCGCACTCCTCGGAGGCCCCGCACCACCAGCGTGCGGAGAAGCTGGCGCCGGTGAACGTCACCGAGGAGGCCCGCCAGTACGTGGGCGGCGAGCGCCAGGACCACGAGGATCGCGCCAAGGCCATGGGCACGAAGCCGGACATGGACACGGAGACCATCTGCGCTGTCGGCTGGCTCGCCCCCGGTCGCGAGAACAAGACCATCAAGGAGTACGCCGCCACGATGGTGGCTAAGAGCGTGCTCGACGCCGCTTTCCGCGATGGCGTTCGTTACAACAAGGATGAGACGCACGTCCACGCCGGCGTCCGTGCCTTCTACAACCCGTACAACTCTGCTGGTCTGATCGGCTTCACGGCCACTTCGGAGCCCAAGTTGGCCGTGAAGATGGTCACTGACACCGTCGCCCTCGTGCAGAGCAAGAAGGCACCCGCGCAGACGGAGGTTGATGCTGCCAAGGTGCGTGCCGCTACCGAGTACGCGAACGCGCACGTCGACAGCATCCGCAGCTACTGCGACCACCTCGGCACGAGCCTCTCCATCTCGGACCTGGCCTCCACCAAGTCGACCTCCATCGAGGAGGTGCTTGAGGCCATCAAGTCGGTTAGCGCGGCGGACGTGAAGAAGGTGATGGATGGCATGTTCGCGCACCCCACGTCCTTCTACGGCCACGGCGAGATGCTCGGCTTCCCCTCCAAGCGCCAGCTGGGCCTGTAAATAGGAGGAAAACAAAACAACAAAAGAGCTGGTGTGACCTTTTTCTTGTCGTTCTGCCTTCTCTGAGTTTCCTTCTTTTCTTTTCTTTTCTTTTCTCATTGGCATGCGGGAATCGGTGTGACTTGTCAAGCCAAGCCCAAAGCCATGAGCAAAAGAAAGAAGAGGACAAAAATCACGGGTGAATTTACGTAGTAACAATTTACGTCTTGTTGTCCTTTTGTGTGAGTTTCTTCTGTGGTCCTCTTCTTTTCTGCCCTTTTTCTTTGACACAACAACAACAAACAAATGAGCAGAAAGAATTGGCCTCATTGATTCTCTCTCTCTTTTTTTTTTTTCTTACCTAGCTAGCATGGAGGGGATGGGGGGTGTCAAGAGCGTACTTGCACCTGTCCTCTTCTTTTTTCTTTTTGTCTCTGTGCTTTGAGCCAGTGGACGAAGGGGTCCCACTTACCATGCGTAACGTAGTCACTACAGTAGCAACCGCAGTTCCAACAACCACAACAAAAAAAAATAGAAAACAAAAGGGTATTTCCAACGAGAAGCGATGACATTCGCCATTACGATTCTGCAAGTCGAAGAAAACGGAAAAGGAGAGTATCAGATACTCTCTGTCTCTAGATGACTCACAGTTGTATGTGAGTGCGTGTGTACACTTGTATTGCACGCGCACATTTCCGTTTCACTTGCACCTGCGCATAGAACCAGAGACGGGTGTCACGGTGGTATTTCTGAAAGACATGTCACTCGCCCACCTACCCCTCAGCACTTTTGTGGACCCCAGGGAGTCTGGTGAAGAAAGCAGAAGAATCACTCTTTCTCTCTCGTTTCTGTCCTCAACGTCACTTCTCTCTCTCTCTCTCTCTCTCTCTCTCTCTCTCCTTACACGCGTCTCTTTTCCTCTCTCTTTTCTTTTTTATTTTTTCTACATGAGAAGATACGTACACAAGAACTTATTTTGTGTTGCTTCCTTTGAGTCTAGACCACACATGAGTAACTCTGTCCCCGTCGACGGCAGCGTGCCGCCCGTCGCATCCAGTGCCGCCATTGCCTCCGCGTCCCCTGCCGAGGCGCCGCGCTACGGACGACGCGCCGCGCCGTACGAGCGCGACTCCATCGACGTGGCGTTCAAGCAGTCCGCGTACCCGACGCCGTACAGCGATCAGTCCGTCCCAGGCGATCGCCCAGGCCATCGCGTGCGGCATCTCGGCCGTGACTACGCCCCGCAGCCGCTGACGCGCAGCCACCTCAACAACGCACTGGTCGTCCCTTACGTGGAGGGCATCACGCCGCCCGACTGCGGGGAAGGCACGGCCGCCTCGGTGAACCCGGCCACGCATTACGTGCTCAACGTCAAGAACAACGGCAAGCGCCACTACGGGGAGGAGCGTGGTGCTGAGGCACCGTGGGTGCCGGCGAAGCGCACCGCCCCCTTGCCTGGCACCGAGGCCGCCGAAGCCATCTACGGGCCGCGCGATCGCACCCATCGGCGAGGACTGGGCGTGTACAACTTGGACACCGGCGCTGGGCTGCACCCCGATGCCGCCGATGCGCTCGACCGACGACAGGTGAAAGGCGAGATGGAGTTCCGCGGCGGGCGAGGCAAGGCCATGGTGGAGAAGCCGAATGATCACTCCATCTTTCATTTGGGGCTCGCGCACACGGTGATGAGCAGTGCCAGCGTCGCGCCGGCACCGACGGGTGCCTCCGTGAAGGCGTCATCTCAGGATGCCCAGACGTCTTCTTCTCCACAGCCAGAGCAACAGCAACAGCCGCTGCAGCCCCCACCGGGTACCGCGGCTCCCGGACCCGCCACGACCGATCGCTATGTCAATAACGGCTTTGTCTTCAGCAGCGGGTACGTGGACGAGGCCAACGCAATTGGAGGCACACCCTACGTGGGCAGCGTGCGTCCGCAGCACGACGCGCCGGACTATCTGGTCGAGCGCCAGGCTCGCTCGCAGTGGCAAGCCACACAACGCACTCGCGGCACAGCGAGCCGGCTGAACGACGACGTGCACGCGGTGCAGCAACTGCCCGATTGGTAATACCTGGACGCGTGTGTGTGCGTTCGTGCGTGTGTTTGGTTGCACCTGGTCTCGATCAAAGAAAGAAAAATGAAAAGGAGGCCAACAGTAAAGGGAAAAAAGATGTTTATTTTTTCCCCCTTTTTAGATGTACAGCGCGCCACAGTGGCCATATTTGTCTGTATGTGTTCCACAGTTTCCCTTTCCTCTCGCTATGTATCTACGCCATACCAGCTTGCTTCAACCAAGCAGTAGATCGCGAGGTCACAAAAAAAAAAAGGTCAACAACAACAACAATATCAACCGAGTGTATGCTTCACTGCCAGCATACACGAATTTTTTTTACGTCAAGTGCAAGCGAGTGCGAAAAAAAAAAAAATGTGTGACGTCAGCTCCGCCTGCTCACAGAGGTGGTCATCACACGTGAAGCAACCAGCGAAACACCTTCCTCCTTCTCCATCTCCATTTCCTCTCTGTCATGCGTGTCAAGTGCGCTTGTTTCTTTTTGGTTTCTTTCTTTCTTTCCTCTGTCTAGTGAGAGTTTTGTTTGTTCTTCACCCTTACACACACTTAACCGTTCCTCACTTTCCCCTCCCTTTGCCATCCAATGGAGGAGAACAAGACGCCTTCCCCGTCCGACAAGGCTATCGAGTCTGTCATGCACGCTGAGGAGGCCGAGGTGGTGATTCCCGTGGACGACGATGGCGTCGTCCTGGAGCAGCAGCCGTTCACCACAAGTCTTGTCGCCGAGGCGTCCTCGGAGGCCGTGCAGATGGAGGCAGGCACCGCGTCCGTCTCCACGCTCCAGCGCCGCTCGCTGCTGAACGCGGACGCCACCGAGGCCGCACATGCCGCCGATGCCGCCCTCACCACCGCAGTCCCTCTCGAAGATCAGGCCGTCGCCGTGCCCCTCGTCGCGCAGGAGCCGAGCGCGGTGTTGTCCCACGAGGCCGAGGAGGTCGGGCCCTCCGCGCTCTCGTCCGCCGAGATGGAGGCGCGAGGGGCGACGGGCCTGCCCAGGAACTCGGACGCCGCGGTGGTCACGAGCAGCACGGTCGACAGCACACCGGGGCTGCCCTCGCCGGTGCCGCAGCCCTCCTCGGGGCCGGCACAGAGCCTCAGTCAGATGGGCCCCGCCCTCGCTCTGCTGGAGACGGCTGGCCAGACCACAACAGCAACAACAACAACAACAACGGCCACACCACAGGCACCACCACAGCCTTCGCCACCCTCGACGACAGTCTCCGCGGTGCACGAAAACACGGCTGCCTCTCCGCAAGAGCAGTTTGAGCACGCCTACGAGCAACAACAACAGCAACAACAGCAACAACAGCAACAACCACACCCGCCACACGAGCCACACGAGCGCTCGCGCCGGGTCTCGATGAAGGACGCGGTCGAGCGCAGCATGGATGTCTACGCCGGTGCACGGCACAGCACCGCAGCCTATCGGCTCGACGTGACGCCTTTTGGCGATGAGGCGACCGCCAATCCGGCAGCCCTCTACGCGTCCGCGGTCCCCGGTGCTCGTGCGGGCTCGCGCGCGGGGTCGTTTGTGCAGACCCACACTGGTATCGCCGTGCTCACTGACTTCCAGCGCGGTACCGACAACAGCCACACCAATCGCATGGTGGATGGCAGCTACTCGCGCTACCTGGAAGCAACGCGTCACATGCCCGAGCCGGAGGTGTACCCGAGCTTCTACGGCGACCAGACCCTCGCCGGGGCCGCGCCGGTGTCGCTCATGAACTCACAGAGGGCCATGGAGGAGGCGCGCTTGTCGCAGCGCTTCTCTGTGCACCATCCCGATGCCACCATCAACGGCGGGTTTGCCGGGACCGGTGCCAGCGCCGGTCAGACGGGTGGGCTCGACGAGAGCTGGTCGGCGCGCTCGCGCGGACTGCCCCACCGCGGCCTGTACGCGTCCCAGCCGCACGCGGCAAGCCGCACCGCGGAGGAGCTCGCCGAGTGGGGTGTGACGGACAACGGCGCCTTTCCGAGCGTCAATCGCAAGCAACGTGTTCTCGGCGGCACCGCTTCCGCGAGCGTGCTGCGTCGCGAGATGGATCTGCTCGAGCCGGAACTGAACCAGGAGCTGGCCGAGCAGCGTTCATTGCGTCGCCGGGCACCACGGCACGCGAAGCCGGTGCGCGAGGAGCGCGACTTCGTCTACTACAACCACCGCAGCAAGGGTTTCTACGTGCCGCATGACCTGCCACCCGACACGATTATGCTCAACTACAACCACACCTTCGACTTTGGTATTGGGACGCGCTTCCTGACGGGCGAACGGCCGGCCAAGCGAAATCCAGGCGCGCAGGGACCCCTCTTGTACTCGGAGATGACGCGTGGCAGTCGAGGCTGGCAGGACCGAACGCATCCGAGCTTGTACGGGACGACGGGCTCCGCGCGCGCGCAGACCGCCGACACGACGCTCAAGGCCAGCACACGCCACAAAACCCGCGAGCAGATCGCCACCCAGAGCCACTCCTTGCGCACGGCGCACGCCATCAGCAAGGACGACCTGCACACGAGCCAGTTCCGCCAGACACGCACGATTGAAGAGGTGATGGCGCTGTCCCCTGCGTACATGTCACCCCGCACCGTGGACGGCATCCAAGACGCGATGGCGTCCGGCAAGGTCAACCCCCAGGAGATCCCGAGTCAGCTGCGCACAGCGGTGGACGTGGCGGCCGCACGGTACGCCGCGCGCATGGACGGTGGCGAGGCGCTCTCGTGTCCACCGTCGCGGAGCAGTGCGCGGACGGCGACGACGACGACGGTGACGCGCGGCTCTCAGCGCACACCGGGGCGTCCGTCGCCGCTCTCTACCGCACGCACCGCTACCCCGGGTACGCGCTTCACCGACAAGCCGACGAAGGGCATGCTCGGGGTGATGGGATCGGCCGCGGGCGCCCCGCCATCGGCGGACCTTAGCGGCCTCGCCGCACGCCAGCAGCACCGGTTGAATCAGTCACCAACGCCGTCATCGGCGGGAGGCTCCTTGCCGCCGGTGGCGGTGGGGGCGTCGCGCAAGTAGCGAACAACAGGTGCTGAAAAAGTGGGGGGGCGACTCTCGTGCGTTCTCTGTGCACAAACGGCAATTGAGTGAATGTAACCTAAAGGCAAAAAAAAAACAAAGAAAACAAAGCGAAGCCGTGTTTATCCATGTTGGCGGGCTGCCGTGTGCGACTCTGAACTGAGTGTCTGAGTATGTGTGCTGGGTCCCCAATTTTTTTCATGTACATTTAGTGTGTGTGGGTCAGAGATGGCGATGTTGTGTGTATCCCTCTGACACACACACAAAGGTTCACATTCTTGTTATGTGTTTGTTGCCTTGCCTCTTTTTCTTTTTTTTTCCTTCTCTCCCGTCGTTAGGGTTCCCCAATTTTTTACATTTTGGTGTGTTCGCTATCGTCTCGTTTCAACGGTTTCCCTGTCGTTTGTACCACACACTGAAACGGAACAGAAAAAAACAGTGAGAAAGTCCCAACGTGTCACGATGCTTCTGGTTGATGTGAAAAGAA
This sequence comes from Wallacemonas sp. Wsd, assembly GCA_030849645.1. Lineage (NCBI taxonomy): Eukaryota > Euglenozoa > Kinetoplastea > Trypanosomatida > Trypanosomatidae > Wallacemonas > Wallacemonas sp. Wsd. The sequence continues at coordinate 76,012 of JASANQ010001291.1, read as the reverse complement.
CGGTTGTTTGGTTGCTGGAGGGCCGTCATGGAGCGCTATGAAAGCACTCTGTGATTACCTCCCTTCTTCAGCATCTCCCCCCCCCCCCCCCCCCCCCCCCCCCCCCCCGCCTATTAGTGACATCATGCGAATGTGTTGATACGACTACTACGCCGTGTGCTTCCTGTTCATGACCGCACTCGTTGCGTCGACAATGGCTGGGCATATTCACCACAACTGTTTTCTTTCCTCGCCTTCCCTCCAACACGTTTCCTCTGCGTCTACTCCCCTCTCTTTCGAGATGCGCTTCGCCTTGTCGCTGCATCTCACACCTGAAGAAACTCACTGAGACACATACACAGACAGACACGCAGAATCTTGCGTCTAAGCAACCAAACAACTTGACTCTTCTTTTTTTTTTTTGATTTAGATATCTCCGAGAACAACAACAACGCAATGGAGCATAGGAGACGGGTATCCAAAGACACCGACTCCGACGCGGCCGGTGCGCGCTCCGCGCATCGCGACGCACCACCTGCCCCTCGCACTCGCTCCTCCGATTACCTCCGCCCGCACAGCCGCCGGCTGCTGTCGTCGTCCTCCTCCCTCGCCGCCTCTCGCGATGCCGTTCGTCCAGACGCCCACGCCTCGTCTCCTCGTCGATCGCACGAGGATCGTCTGGCTGTGCGCGGGGGCGCCAAGCACAACGACAACAACAACAACAACAACAACAACGACGACAGCAAGGACGACGAGCTCCGCGCAGAGACGGTGGAGGAGTACCACGCCGAGGTCTCACTCATTGCCCGCGTGGTGGCCAGCCTGGTGCTCAAGTGGAAGGATCACACAGCAACCACAGCAAGTACAACGACTACCGCCCCCACCTCGTCCTCCAGTCATGCACGGGACGCCGTCTCGCCACGGACAGCCGCGCCGTCGACGCGGTGGATCACACACCTGAGCGCGTGGGAGAACCACGCCGGACGCACACACACGCATGGGGCGCCTGAGGAAAGGTACACGCCGCTTCCGGTGGAGGTCCTGGAGGGCCTCGTCGACAGCGCCGCCGTGGTGCTGCGCGGAATGGAAACACTTGATGCGGTGCAGCGGGAGCGCACGGTGCGGATGGAAGCGCTGGAGGCCGAGCTGCGCGCCGCCAAGAAGGAGAACAAGCGACTCCGTGTGCGTCTGGCATCGGAGGGTGATGGTGCGCACAGTGGCAATGTCGAGGCGGGCAAGCACACGTCATCCTCAACATCCCCACCACCAGCACCGCGATCGGCGCCCGTGGACCCGGTGCTGGCGCAGATGATCGCCGAGGCAGCCCGTGCGACCTTGCGCGACCACTACCATCCACATTCACATTCAGGCAGTCTCCACCGCCCGCCTCCAGAGGGCTCCCCACATCGCACGGCTGGCGTGATGCCTGTGAGCAGCAGGCCGCCGCTCGCTGGGGCGGTGACCGTGCGTGTGCCGACCGAGTCGATTCCACCTGCCCCGTATGCCGGCGCCGCATCCACCTCGCTCTCGCCTGAGCGGAGCAGAGCCGACGTGACAGCGGCGAACAACTACACGCCGCCGTCGGCACTGCGCAGGGCGGGCCTCTCCGAGGACGGCTCGCCGACCATCCTCAGTCCGCTGACCGAGGTCTACTCGCTGTCCGACCCAGTGAACAGCCACGGCAAGCCCAGCCGGAGTCGCAGCCGAAGTCCCAAGGTGGGCGGCAGCGCGTCCAAGACGGCGTACACGACAGACGCGCAGGAGGCGGCACTGGCGGTGGCCGCGGAGGCTCAGCGGCAGCAGGACGAGCAGGTGCGCCAGCTCCGCGAGGCCTACGACGACGAGAGGCAGGCCGTGGCCGAGGCGCAGCGACGACTGACGGCCCTGTCTTCCACGGTCGACGTGCTTCGCGCGCAGCTCGCCCTCGCCGACGACCAGCGCGACCTCGAGGTGGAGGAGGCGCGCCTGTGCGTGATGGCGCAGCAGGATCTGTTTGCGCAGGAAGAGGCCGCGCGCTGGACACTCACGTTGGACACGTTCGCCGCACGTCAGATGCACTTGCAACTGTTGACCCACGCCCTGGCGGTGCTGACGGAAGACGCCAAGAGAGCGCGTGCATCAGCATCCGCACCAGCACCGGCATCGGCACCATCGGCACCACCAGTGAGAGTCGCCGTGCCGTTCGTCGCCGCGGCCTCCGTCACGGGGGCCGTCGGCAAGCGCATTCAGTTTGTGCGGGCGCCAGCGACAGCGGTCCCGTCCGCCCCGACGAATGCGCGGCTGCCGCACACCGCCGTCCTCTTCACCACAACCGCACGGACGAACAGTGACCACGACAACAACAACAACAACAACAACAATCACACGACAGGGAATACCTTCACAGCAGCGCCACACTCGACGTCAGCATACGCTGCGGTACCGTCGACGAGTCCGGCAGAGCGTGAGCCCTCGCCAGCCTCGAGCCTCTCGAGTGTCAGCAGCAGCGATGTGCGCGTGGTGACCTCGTCGCTGCCTGCTCCGATCGCGACGGTGTCTGCCACGGCATCCGCTCTCCCCGCACGTCGATTGCCCGCACGAGCGCACGTTGCCGCCGCCGCCACACCTGCAGCCGCAGCCGCCGCAGTACCGGTTCAGACCAGTCCCATTCTCCGGCGTGCAGCGACACAACAGCCCCAACAAATCTCGCCATCGAACGCACCCGAGTCACAGCCGCCCTCGTCATCCTCTCACAAGGTGCTCTTGCCCACGGATCGCGTCCTGTTGCCCGACAATGACCGCACGCACCGCACCGTACCGATCGATCGCCTTGTTGTTTCGCCTCTGCGTGAGCTGCCAACCGCGGAGGACTCGCTCCTCGACGGCACCCCTGCCTCCTCGGTCTCGCCGTCCTCGCGGCACGACTCGCTGCTGGCGCCACCGGCGCTCGATGCCACGCGTCAGGCCAGGCACACCTCCGCGCACACCGCCCACGCGTCGACGGAAGACGAGCCTCAGGATGCCCTCGGTGAGCTGCGCTGGCAGCGGGCGAAGCAGGCCGCTCTGATTGACGCCCTACGCCGTCAATCCCTCTCCCGTCGCCAGAGCCTGGTCGAGGCCGAGGCGGGTGTGGCCGAGGCCGGTCCTTTGGCGCTTGTATCGCCATCACGCGACCACAGTGGCGGAGCCGCCACCGGCACGCACACGGCGGTGCGCTCGCCGTCGAGGAGCAGTGCGCGTGCCGCCCCCTTGTCGCCGCTGTGGGTGAGCCCCAAGGCGGACAAGGAGGGCACGGCCCGTCCGCTGCTCGCCGTGCTCAATGCCGAGGCGGTGCCGGTGTCGGCACGTCGTCATGATGGGGGGCAAACGGCGGCAGTCGCGAGTGGGCCAGCAGCCGATCACGCCAGCGCGCGCACGCCGCCGCCTGCGCCTGTCGTGTCGATTCTGAACGGCACGCCGCGGCAGGGGCACGTGGACACCCACAAGGCGAGCACCCACACGGACGCGGCGGACACTAGTCTCAGCAGCACCGACACCGACACTGGCGTGTGTCTCGCACCCGTCGCGGCGGAGTACCGTCGGCGTTACTCGCCCAGCCGCTCGCCCTCGCAGCACGCACCGTCGACAGAAACGACGCCCGCCGCCTCGCAGCACACGTCACCCAAGACACGGACCAGAGCCTCCGCGGTCGCGTCTCCTGTCCGCGCACCTGTCGTGCACTCCGCCTCTCCTCCTGCGGAGCGGACCCCAAAGTCCATCTCGCGCTTCTACGCGCAGCCGACGGAGGCACCAGAAGTGGTGATCACAGCAGACCGGCGGCTCAGCCCCAGCCCACACGACCGCGAGCGTCATGAGGCGGCGGTGGAGTCCTCGCCGCCCCCGCGGGCACCGCCGGCCTCCACGCTGTCTGCGGCGATGGCGTTTGCCGCCACCAGCACGATGACGACGACTGGCCAGCCGATTGCACGCGCGCCGCGCTTTGAGCTGCCCGGGCTCGGTTGTGTCGTTGAGGCGACCGTGCCCGCCTCCACAGTGGAGCTCTCCGTGGTCGAGGTGCGCGCTGGCTCCCCGGCGAATCAGGCGGGCATCAAGAAGGGCGACAAGGCCGTGCCTCTGTGATAGCCTGGCAGCGTCTGAAGAGGAGAACAAAAAAAAAGCGGTGCGTGCTTGGGAGATCGTTATCGCGGCTCACCTTGTTTGCGGAGTGACGAGGGCACTTGTTGTTTTAGAGCTTGAACGCGTCAACATCGTCTTTTTGTTCTTTTTTTCTCTCTCTCTCTTATCTGTACCATTTGAACTCGATTGATTTTCTTCTAGACCACCTTCAACAAGTGAACAGTAAAATTTAGAGGCAGCATGCCCAACAATGCGCTTGTTGTGCGCTGAATGTTACCACGGTGCGATGACTTGTCGCAGTATATGCTTATTACCTGCGTGCGTTTCTGCCTATGACGGACTTCCTCCCTGTATGCCGAGTAACTCCCACATACTCTCTCTCTTTCTCTCTCTCTCTCTCTCTCTTTCTTCCCTATTTTGTCGTTCTCATTGGCCCTGGGCTTTTTTTTTTTTCGCATTCGCTGTGCGTGCATCCGTGTATCCTCATATTTTCCTTTTTTTTTCACACACATATAGGAGGTCAGCACAATCACTCGAACGGGATTCACCTTCTTTCTTTCTTTCCCCTCAATTTCCCTCCCCTCTTTTTCTCTTTTGATTTCTTCTTTTTTGTCCTGCCTCACAGTGCACCACATGCCGCGGCGATACACCTCTGCCAGCGATGACCTCAATGAGCCCCGCGTCTATGTCAACAACATGAACACGCGACATCCGATGACGGGGCTGCCGTCTCGCCCCACTAAAGTGAGCAGCAGCAGTCGTGGGGGTGGCGGTGGCGGCCTTCCGCGGGCCGGTGGTGCGGGTGGTGGTGTGATGACCAGTGGTCGCGACGGCGCGCAGGCAGCGAGTGCGACGCTTCCGCCGATCCTCGCCGGCGCCGCCGCCCCTCGACAACGTGCCTGTGTGCTGTTGCCCGGCTCCGAGGACAACGCCGTCGCCGTGGTGGCCGGTCAGGAACTGCACCCGAACCTCGAGCAGGTGTACAGCCGCATCATGCGCCGCCTGCAGAGGCAAGTGAACTACGAGGAGCTCAACCGCGTGAGCCTCGCCGATCAGTTCGGCGTGGACGAGGGGGACGAGTCGGACGTCGGCAGCAAGGATCGTCCGCCTATCAGTGGTCGTGGTGGTGGCGGTGCCGCGACGAGTTCACTCATGGCGGTTTCCACGAGTCCTGGCGTGGTGCCGGTGAGCTCCTTTGTGTCCTTTGCCGCGGAGCGCAGCCACGCCGCGGACGATGGCGAGGCCGACGATGTCGAGCTGTCCCTGTCCAGCCAGCCCTGCCCTCGCACACTGCGCCTCGTCGTGCAGCATGTGCAGGCTATCCTCGACAAGAAGCTCAGCGTCGCGGAGCAGGGCTCGCTCAAGGACTGTCTGCGCTTCACCTTTGAGAGTCGCGCGTTGCTGGACAGGCTGCTGAAGGAGATCCCGTCCTACACGCAGTACCGTGATGAGACAGCGTACCTCGAGCTCGATCGCGCGTCGAAGTCGGCGGCGGCGTCGGTCACGTCCGGCAGCCGTGGTCCGACCGGTGCGCTCTCCCGACAGAAGCTGCACGCGATGTTCGAGGACTTCCGAAAGGAGCCGGTGCTGATGCCGCAAGGGGTGTACGTGCAGGACCCGGCCTCGGGTCTGGTGGAGGCCTCGTTGAGCGTCGCACAGGAGCGCGCGGCGCAGCAGCTCGTGGCCGGTACGGAGGCGAGCACCGTGAGTGGTGCGCCGTCCAGTGACAGAGGCCGCCAAGGACGCGCCTCGAAGGAGGAGACAGGCTCAGACGCGATCTCATCCATCACCGTCGGTCCGTCGTCGCGCGTGCCACCGCTGCTCGCGTCCGTGGACTCCCCGCTGACGAACCAGCGTAAGTCCGCGCTCGGCTCGGTGCAGATGGTGCACAGCAGCAGCGATACGGGTCTTAACGCGGAGTACAACAAGCTGGCGACCCATCTGATTGGTGCCTCGAGCCCCAACACAAAGGCACGCACCGGCGCCACGACGGTGAGCTCGTCCACGGGACAGCTGCAGCTGCCCGAGACGTACGGTCAGAGCGTGCGGCTTCAGAAGCAACAGCAGCAGCAGCAGCAAGGGATTCAAGCCCCAGCGCCGTGGCAGTCTCCGTCGCAAGCCGATGAGGACGACGATCTGCAGGAGGAAGACGGCGACGTGCACAGGAGCTGGACGGCGGCCTCTGAATCCACCGCGATCACGGCAAAGCCGGGCGAGTATGTCCTCGTCAAGGCCGCCCCGGGTGCGGACGGAGAGGCGAGCGGCGAGGACGCTGAGGCCTACGCGGTCGATGCGCGGGACACGTCCAGCACTGACGCGAGCACCCGCCGTGGGACCGCCGCCACGGCCTCCGTCGGGCACGCAAACTCTCGGCGGCATCACCACCACCATCAACAAGAGCGACTACGGCAGGGCTCATCGTTCACCGGCTACGGACAATTCGCCATGAACAGCGTACCTCCGCGACTGGCCACACAACGCATCGATGCGGCGACGCTGACGGAGGAGAGCGGATTGACGACGGTTTCCCTGACGGCACACGAGGCACTGCAAGCCTACGCACGCGACCTCGAAGTGCGCCTTGCCGAGGGCCGGCAGCTGCACGAGGACTTGCGCGCGCAGCTTTTGGAAGAGAGCAGCTACACTGAGCAGAAGCGGCGCATTGTCCAGTACCTCCGCCGAACCCTCGTGCGCGAGTGCAACGTGCTGCGCTCGCAGCTTACCGTCGCCAGCCATCGCGAGCGCCAGCTGCAGACGGCGCTCAAAGAGGCCAGTACGGCGGCCGCCACAAATGTGAGCAGTGGTGGTGCTAGTGGTGGCCACCCAGGCAATTCGATGGCCCTTGGGGCGTCGTTGTCGATTGGTGCGCGGCGCTCCGTCTTCTCCTCCGTGCGCAATGGGTCACTGACGCCACCGCCTGCTCCGGCCCTCGGCACGACGAGCGGGACGACAACCACCTCGGGAAGCTACCCCAACAACGCGAACAACAACAACAACAACAACAACAACAACAACAACAACAACAACAACAACAACGCGAACAACAACAATTACAGCAACAACGCGCTGGACGACGATGTGACGGGCATTCAAAGTCTGCTCGATCTCGTGCTTCTCGGCGTGGAGAATGACGAAACGCTCGCTGTGGAGCCCGAGCTGATCAAGCGCATGGATGCTGATGCGCGCGAGCGGGAGGCGCTGAAGCCGAACAGCGCGATTGCACTGGAGCAGCTCCGTGCCGACCTCGACGAGCGTCAGCGCCAGTTGAAGGACACCATCCTCTCCCTCAAGGTGAAGCACGCGTACGAGCTCGCGCTGAAGGACCGCGAGATTGAGCGGCTGCGGCACCTCGCCGACCTCGACTACGTCCACGGACAGCTCACCGCGAGCGTGCGCAAGGTCCGCGCGGACTTCCGTGTGCTGCGCAACGCGCTGATGGAGGAGCTGCAGAGCTTCCGCGTCATGATGAACGCGACGATGAAGAGTCTGGCCAACCGTGCACGCTTGATGGATCAAGTAGCGCAGGAGAACGTTGTCCTGCAGAACACGCTCGACGCCTCGACGGACTTGATTGAGTCGGCGACGAACCTGCTGCTGCCCATGCTGACGACCGAGTACACGCACGGCTATCACCCGTGGCCAGTGAAGCTGCGCAACACCATCGACCCCCTGAGTCACCTCGTCCAGGTGCGCTACGGCGTCGCCGAGGTGATTCGCCTGCGGCCCTCGCTTGACAGTCTCAGTGATCTGTACCTGACCGCGCACGCGTTTGTCACGCAGTCCGTGGTGCTGCCGGACGCCACACGGCCAAAGCCCGGCCGGGCTCTAAAGAAGCTCTGCAGCGCCATTCTGCGCAACCCGACGACAACCACAGACATTCTCTACGAGGTGCGCCGCCTGTACGAGCGCGAGCACCAGCTCACGCGTCAGCTCGCCCGCCTGAACAGCAAGATTCTCTGGAACAGCTACCTTCAGAACGCGTACGCGGAGCGCTCCATGGCCGCGCTCACTGAGGCCAATCTTGATCCCCGCACCACCACGCTGCCCGTGCAGCGGCACATCAACCAACTGGCGATCGAGCGCCGCGACATGGCGACCACGCGCGGCCAACTCGAGCGCGAGCGCGGTGAAAACGCCAAAGCGGTCTACCGCATCTGGCGCGACTACCAGATCGACATCAACGAGGGCTACGCGTCCCCGCTGGTGTCGAATCGGTTGACCTTGCTGAGCGAGGCGCAGGTGCAGGCCGCACAACGAAGGGGAGGCAACGTCTCCGTCGCCGTCCGCACCAACGGGGGGTCACGGGGCTCGTAAAAGGGGGGAGGGGGACTCGGTTCGCGGGAAGGAGGGCGTGAGAAGGTTTTTTTCCCACCCCTCTTATTTGGCGCTTCATCTGGTCGTGTTGTGATGTACAATATTCACTTTTTTTTCTTTCTCTCTCGGTTGCTCTTGTGTGCAACACACCCATCTCTCCTCTCTTCTATCTACGAAAGAGAGAGAGAGCGAGTACAGCAATTATTTTGAAAAGAAAGAAGTGTCGAAAGTGCCGGTCTTTCCACGTCTGCCTTTAGGGGGAGGGCAGCGGTGCACAATGCAGCCAGGCTGGCTCCGCGTGGTTAGGCGGCGAAATGAGCACCTCCTATTCTTCATACGCTCCTCCACTCCTCTTGGATTCTAGGCACTTCAGTGTGTGACTGGCTGCGTCAGCCACCACGCCTTTCCCTGGCCTGCATGATGAAGTTGTTGAGCTGTCTACTTTCCATCCTGCATGTTTGCATATTCTCTCTCTCTCTCTCTCTCTCATTCCTTGGCAGTTGCGTGTAAGACGATCACAATACATAGACAGATACACATGTTGCGTCACAGCACTCTCCGTCGGTGCTCACAGCGCGCGGCGGGCTACGGTCCCTTCTCGGGTGAAGCCAAGGCACGTCAGCGTCGCCAGGCTCAGCAAGAAGCGGGACCCACTCAGACCTCGTCCGCCGAGGTGTCCCCTGACATGATGCAGCACATGCAGATTGAAACAAACCTGAACCTGCGTCTCTCGCTCGCTGCCCTACCTCACCCTTCCACGATGGGCGAGGAGGTGCGCTACCAGAGTCCTGAGTGGCGGCAGAATATCGCGAAGCTCTACCGGACGATTCTGCGACTCCACAACAAGCCTGTCGCCGTCTCGCTCGCCGTCTCGCGCTCTCGGACAGGCGGTCCCAGTGCGGCCGTCGCACAGGCCACCGCCGTGCACGCTGCAGAGGCCGACGCCAACACCACTACCCCGACGGACATGACCGACTACATGCTGCGCTACTTGCTCACGCCGGAGCAACGTGTGTTTGGGAACCGGTTCGTGCACGAGGAGTTTGGCCGCCACATGGACGCAGACGCGATCACGGCGGCGATCTTCTACGACGGCTGGTACCAGTATGTGCTGCAGCTCGCCTCGGGTGTGACGGCGCGCGAGCTGACGGAAGACGAGCGCCGGCTGCTCAACCCCGAGCAGAAGGAAACGTTGAATGAGCTGCGCGGGTCGCTCTTCTCCATGCGCGCCGAGAACGAGCCTGGATTTATGATGTGAGGTGAGATCAGCGAAAGAGAATCGGAAAGGAGGGATCAGGGTGAGGTCCGCTGGCAGCGCATGCGTGTGTCTGGCATCCCTCTCCTTATATCTCTCTCTTTCGTCGCTGATATTGGTTTTTGTGATTTTTGTTTGTCAGACTCACAGGATGAAACAAAACGTGTTCACAAACAAAAGTAAAAGAACAGGTGCGAGGATGTCTGTGACAGCGGTTTCCCTCGTGTGAATTTCTGAGTCTGAGCCGCCTCCGGCAGTTTGCTCACATTCCTCATGAACATCTTTCGGTGCTGTCGCCAGTGCTATACTCACAGCGCAGACAACATCCACTCTTTCGCATTCATTCCCCATTCTCTCTTTCTCACACACATCCCCGATGCACTCAGGCACACGCGACGATTCCTCAAAGTGCGAAAAAAAAAAAGTTCATACTTTTTTTTTCCAGACTCAACCTGTATTCCCTTCTCTCTCTCTCTCTCTATCGATCCATCCCCATCAGCAAGTGTGCTACGTGAACGAACATACATTTTTTCCAGGAAGTAACAAACCATGGATGACACTGTGTACGTGCGTGACTTGATCGGCTACGGCCGCTGCCCTCCGAATGCGAACTGGCCAGGCCAGGCATACGTGGCCATCAACTTTGTCGTCAACTACGAAGAAGGCGCTGAGCGTGGTGTCCTCAACGGAGATGCGCAGTCCGAGCAGTTTCTGTCGGACATGGTGGGCACGCAGCCCGTCCCCGGTGCGCGCTGCGCGCAGATTGAAAGCATGTACGAGTACGGCTCCCGCGCTGGCTTCTGGCGCCTGCACCGTCTCTTCACGCAGTTCAAGGTCCCCGTCACTGTGTTCGGTGTGACTATGGCGCTAGAGAAGAACCCGGCGGCGCTCGCGGCGATGCAGGAGGCAGACTGGGAGATCGCCACACATGGGTACCGCTGGCTCGACCTGCAGAACACGCCCCTTCACGAGGAAGTCAAGATGGTTGAGACACTCGTCGCCTTGCACACGACACTGACAGGCAAGCGTCCGATCGGCTACTACATTGGCCGCACCAGCCCCAACAGCGCGCGCGTGTGCGCCATGGACGGTGGGTTTCTGTACGATGCGGACAGTTACGCGGATGATCTCCCCTACTACACGCAGCCGCTTCTTAAGAGCCACGAGGATGCCCGCTACCAGCTTATTGTTCCGTACAGCCTCGACGTGAACGACATGAAGTACGTGGCGCTCAACGGCTTCACAGAGTCGGAGCAGTTCTTTCAGTACCTCAAGGACCAGTTTGATGTGCTCTACGAGGAAGGCCAGGATGGGGCACCCAAGATGATGTCCGTGGGTCTGCACTGCCGCGTGGCGGGCAAGCCGGCGCGTGCGGCAGGACTCAAGAAGTTTCTCGCGTACATCGCGACGAAGGAGAAGGTCTGGGTGACCACGCGCGAGGCCATTGCCCGTCACTGGGTGAAGACGCACCCTCCTGCCGGTCCTATGTTCTACCAAGGCGAGTAAGGAGGAGAAGAAGAAGGCGTTGAAGAGAGCGACATGACGAAAAGTATGGGTGTTCTCTCTGTCCGTATTTGGCATCGCTACTTGCGTGTGTTGATTTATGTGCAGACTGCAGTGTTAGACGCGCCTCGCGTTCTCACAAAAAAAAAGGTAATGCACAATGTGTTGTGTGTCTGTGAAGTGCGCTTTCTGTATATCTGTGTGCGTGTGTGTCTGTGTGTCTGTGTGTGTGTTTGTGTGTGTTGTTCGAGAAGCAAACGCACCAAGCACGCTACATATTTCCCCTCTATGCTTCTCTGTCCGGTGGTGGAGACTGGTTATGAGTGGCCAAACAGATGTTTGTTTGTTTGTTTTGATCTTCATGCTTTCTCACTTTCCATGTCTCATCTCTCCTACTCCTATCCCTCTTGATCCTTTCCTGTCTTTCCTTTGCTTTTGTGGCTGGTTCGCTCCGTTAGAGAATATTTTTTTACATATAGCAGCGCCTCTTGTGTAGCGGGCTCTGAGGGAACACGTAGTCACTCATCAGAAAAAAAAACAGCGCATACACAACTATACATCTACAAGACACTAGAAAAGAAACAAAAACAAAACACCAGCGTTATTGTGATTAGGACACAGACGCACGCACATCATCACTTTGTTTTCCTCGTATTTTGAGTGATTGCTTGTGCTGTGACTCTCTCCTCCTTTCTTTCTTTTTTGTGTTTCCTCCTGGATTTCCGAACCGCGCACATACTATATTTCAGCCTCTTGTTGTTGTGTGTAGGTGTGCCTCTTAACCTGTGCGTAGTGGTGATTCTTTTCTTTCTTCTTCTCTTTTCTACTGCGTCACTTTGCACCTTTTCTTTTCTTTTAAACAGCTCGAGTGTTTTGAGAGCCGTGCTGGACCTCCTCTTTTGTGTTTTCTTTTTAGTGAACTCTTTCTTTTGCTTTCGTCACTTTTTTCTCTCTTCGAAAGACTCCTCGGTGCATTCCATTCTGCGGATTAGTTGCTTGTTTGTTTGTTTGATTTTTGTTTTTTTTTCTTTCCTTTGTCATTTGTTCATTCGTTTCCATCGGCACAAAAGAATTCTGGTGTGGTCCAACAGAAGTGAGTACACACGAAAAGACGAAGCAGCATCTATACAACGGTGCACTCTCTCGTCGCTTCCAAATTCCTTCCCTTGCTTCTTTGTTTGCGAAACGAGTAAACTCGAAGCCAAAAGGAAAAGGAAAAGAAAGTGCGTGCCTCACTCCCACCGATATCTAGAAAAAAACAGTTTCTTTTGTTTTCTTTCTTCTTCTTCTTTTTTTTTTTTTGACCCTTCACAGACAAAAAAAAGAGCACACGTTTGATCTTCACCGCTCATCAGAATGAAGCGCAAGAACAACGCCTTTGCGTCGCCAGTCAACGCCCCACTGACATTTCAGGCGTTGCAGGCTGCGGACTTCCCCCTCAAAAACCGCAATAAGCTCACACGCAGCCAGAGCAACAACCAAGACCAACAAGGACCGCTCACCGGCACCCGGCTCAGCGGAGGCGGGAGCGGCGTGCAGGAGGTCGACGCAGGGAGCACGAGCGGCGAGGCGACGACAGCGACCGGTGACGCCGGCCACTCACGCATCTTTGTCAACAGTAGCGTCCCCGCCAGTCTCTTCACAACAAACCCGACCTCCACGCAGCTGCCGGAGCCGGATGATCCCCTTCGTGCCGGGGCACACCTCAACAGCGCGCTGCTCCCAGCGGACATGGGCATGCTTCGACCGACGGCGGCGCAGCGCTTGCCGCAGAACGGGCTGCCCTCGGGAACGCACATCCGACGCCGGCCACGCTCAGTGGCGCGACCCGGGGCCGGGGCACACGGTGGTCGCCATGCCAGTGCCACAGCGGCCGCGACGTCCGCGGCAGCCGCGCAGGGCTCGGCCACAGCCGGGGCGGGCGGTGGTGTCAACAACGCCTCTCTCGCGGGCAGCCCTCAGGTGACGTTTGCGTCCCCGCAACAGATCTTCATCGCCCCACCATCCAAGGGTCTGTACGGTAGTGATGCCGGTGGGGGTGGAGGGGGTGGGGGCGTGGATCTGCTCGCCCAGTCGTACATGTCGCCTGAGCTCCTCTCGTTGTCTCCGGCGCCCATCGCGGACGACGCCGCGGCCGGTCCCTCGAGCACTGGAGCCGGCAAGACGGCTGGTCGCGCAGGACGCGATGTGAAGCCGCTCAAGTACGTGCGCCGCGCCGCGCCATCGCCGGCCCCGTCCAGACCCGTGCGCGCCAATCGCCGTCGTCAGCTGCCCAACACGACGACCCTCAACACCTCCTCAAACATGGCGACGGCGCTCAACAAGTCTGGCTCTCCGACCGAGCACGCGCTGAACGGCGACGGCTGGTTGGACGCGGAGCCGTTGTCGCGTCAACCGGCACCGCTCGCGCGCTTCACGCTGCCGCGACAGACGAGCGCCGACGCCGATCAAGTCGTGCTCGGCAACAGTGCCCGCGCCGACGACAGCCGCGACAGCCGCGAGCACTCGCTGAACGTGGGCGTGTCCGTTCCTTTCGGACGCGAGGCCCGACCCGGCTCGGCGCGTCGTTTGGCCGCGCTGACCGACGCCCCGACCTCCGCCCCGTCTCGCACCTCCGACACGCTCGACTTTTACCTGAAGCTGTGCGCCGAAGTCGGTGAAGAGCCGTCCACGGAGTGGGTGCGTGCGCTGGAGGATGCCGGCAAGGACGGCGCCAACGCGGGGAGTGCACAGCGCAAGACCCGCAAGGAGCCGCAACTGGCCGAGACAAAGGGCAGCACCGCCGCCGCAGGAGCCGCGGCCGGGCCTTCGCGTCGGGCCAAGTCGCCTGGGGCCGGCGCCGGCAAGCCCGCGCTCAAGCGCAGCGGCAGCAGCGGCGTCGGCAGCCGCACCGCCACCACCGCCGGCGGCACCAGCGCGAACGTGAACGCGGCCTCGTCACTGGCCCCCGGCGGTGGGCAGCGTCCACCACTGACGCGCAAAGCAGCCGCGTCTGCCGGCGCAGGTGGGGGCAGCAGTATTGAGGACGATGTGCGGCTCTACTGCAAGACCCATCTGTACCCGTGCTTGCAGAAGATCGCGACGATTGAGAAGTACCGCAAAGGTCTGACCGAGGCCCTCGAGGACTTCAAGTCGGTATGTGAGGAGATGCCGCCGACAGAGGCTGCGGCCAAGGCCCTGCTCAGCGCTGACATGGCCACCGCGCTGGCGGCCGCCACGACGGCTTCCAACACGTCTCCTGCGCCGATGACGAGCGTCGGCCGGCCGCGCAGCTCGCGCACGAACACCGCGACAACTGGCGCCGCGAGGAGCGGTCGCAGTGGTGGTGCCGGTGCGGGTGCGGGTGTCTCCAGCGGCCACCGTCACGGTACGCAGACGGGCGCCACGTCGCCGGTGCCAGAGAGCCTCAGTGGTACCGTCAACAGCGAAGAGCCGTCCTCTCTGAACCGCCTCGCACTACGTTTGTCTCAGAACCTCGCCAAGCTGCAGGACGGCGCGACGGCGCTGCTGCTGACGCTCGCCAAGTACTCCAAGGAGGCCCGTCGCCCGATTGGCAGCGTGCGCGCGGACGACGACGTGGCGCGCTCCACCGAGTTCGCCCCCACCGACTCGCTCGCGGCCCCACAGGGCTTCACGAAGCGCCTCGTCAAGGAGGAGAGCAAGACGGCGCGTTTGTTGGAGTCCATTCGTGCAGAGGTCGAGTCAACGCTGGCGGCGACGCCGTGCGTGCACGTGGAGGACCCGAGCCTGTTCCAGACGCCTCTCTTCTGCAGCAGCGGGTCGGCGCCGACGGTCGGTGGCCATCCGCGTGCCTTGGGGGAGAGCGGACGCGCACTGACGCTCAGTCACCGCAGCGGCACGAGCACCGCCGCCAACACCAACAACAACAACACTGGCGTCTACACCCCACGTGGTGGCCTCTCCGCCAGCGCGGCGCCAGAGATCAGTCTCGGCAGTCCTTCTCCGCTCGGGACGCGACGGCATAGCGCGGCCACCTCGGGCCGCCAGCGACTCGCCCGAGGCAGCGCCGTCGGTCTGGGCGGCGCGACGGTGGTGGCGCCCGCCCGACAGACGCTCGCGCCGCTCGTCAAGATTGTGCTGCCGGCGTCGTCGCGGCGCAGCTCCACGCACAGTGAGCCGGGCAAGTCCGGTGCACCACACGACAGTGCAAGCAGTCCGGAGCGCACGCCCGCGCTCGGCGCCGGCAGCGGCAGCAGCAGGACCCACCACCACAACAACAACAAGACAGTGCTCTTTGTCATCACGAGCCAGACGACCCCGTCTTCGGCTGCGGGCCAGACCTTTAGCCGCCGTGGAAGCTTCGAGAGCATGTCGAGCACCGCCTCGCAAACCGCCTCTCCCGGCCACACCGGCACGCACGCCGCGAACGCCACAACGTCGACGACCACCGCCACGACCACCGCGACGCGCGTTGATCGCGCGGCGGCCGCCAAGACGGTCGGCGGCGCCAGTCGCAGCCACTCCGCCAGCGCCGGAGCAGGCAAGAAGCCGCGGGCCACCACAGCCGTGCGTCGCTCCGGCTCCGTCAAGGCCGGTGCGACGCGGGCGGCGACAGGGGGCAGCGGCAACCCCTCCACCGCCCTCGTCGCCTCCAACGCGCTGCCCTTGCGTAGCTCACTGCGCGGCTCCGTCGAGTGGTCGGAGGGACTCGTCGGCGACGCCGGCAAGGGGCGCGACGCCACGGCGGAACCGTCCGCGTCTGCCTCCGCGCTTGTCTCTGCCCGCCAGTCGGGTCCTTCCCGCGAGGAGCTGGAGGAGGCGCGGTGTGTCTGGGAGGCGATGAGCAGCCTCGCGCGACACACAGGCCGGCGCAGCGCCAGCAAGGGCGGCTCCTCGCGCGCGACGAGCGAGGGCAGGCGCAAGCACAGCGGGGCGAGCACGACCTCGAGCAAGACGCCAACGCACGGCACGGCGACCACGGCAACCGCCGCGCCGACGCCAGAGACGGGGCTCAAGTTGCGGCCCGCCAGCGCGGATGCCTTCGCGACGGCCCTCGCCGCCTTCGACACCGCCGGAAGGCCCGATCGCGCCAGCTCCGAGTCGGCGCCGGCACGCGCGGCGATGGCGGATCTGTCCGCGCAGAGCCCTGAGGAACAGTCAGCCATGTCTCCGCTCCCGGCGGCCAGCTCCGCTTCAGCGACGATGGTGTACGAGAGCAGCACGCGGCCGCGCCCTTTGGTCGAGAGCCGGTCGTCTCCGAATGACGGCGAGGACCCGCTGATGGGACCGCTCCATCCGCCCCTGCACGGTGTGGACAGTAACGCGAGCAACAGCCTGATGAGCTCGCCCGTGGCGGGCCTGGCCGCGCTGGCCATGAGCACCGATGACAACGAGTCGCCGAACATCGCCAGCGTCTCCGGCACGGACGATCGCAGCGAGGCCGAGGCCGAGGCCGCGCGGGCGACGCTGTCGCGCACGACCAACACCAACATCACCGCCGTTGTGGCCATCAGCACCGGCGACAGTAGCTCTCCGCCGTCCTCGGAAAGACTGCGCCGAGAGCGCCACGCTGCGTACCAGCGCCGTGGCCGCTCGCAGTCCATTCTGCAGGTCGCGCCGGCCAGCGAGAAGGACCTGGTCGCGGTGAAGCTCATCATGGCCTACTTCCGACGCTTCAAGGCGCGCAAGCAGCTCGCCGCGCGTCTGGCACAGCACCGCCTGGACGAGGAGGCCCAGACACTGGCCCAGCAGCGGCGGGTCAGCGAGCAGCGCGTCGCGCAGTTTTTGTGGGCGCGCGTGCAGCGCAACCGCACACGCAAGGCGGTCGCCGCCGCGAAGCGCCAGACGCAGCTCGAGGCGGTCGCGGCGGCAGCAGCGGCGGCCAGCGCGCAAAGTGCGGCGTCGAACTCGGCGGCCGCCAAGGTCAACGCGGGCACGGCGCTCACCTCTCGCGAGCGCCTGCAACTGGCCAAGGCGCAGCGCGAGGCGATGCGCACCGACAAGGACGCCACCGCCAGCACAGCCCGCTTGGCCACGGCCCCCGCCACCAGCCTCGTTGATGACACGCCAGCGGTCGCGTCCATTGTCGACACCGTGCCGGATCTGCCACTCGCTGAAAACGGCATCACGACCAACACCATCGCCAACTACAACCGCGACGGTGACAGCTTCGAAGTCGCCGTGCTGCACCGTCTGCTGCTCGCCCCCAAGGCCCTGCTCTACGCGGTGCGCACGGCTATTGACGCCTTCCCCACGCGCCCGCCGATGGGCTACGCCAAGGCCACGGAGGACATCCGTCGCAGCGAGACGTCGGTGTCGCCTGAGCGCGCGAGCCAGACGCCTGAGCGCGAGGACTCCGAAGGGGCCACCTGGTCTGCGAAGCGTGCTGGCAGCGGCGTGTTCACGGCGTCAGACCCCGCGCAGGACGCGAAGGACCGTCGCGAGGGCGTCTTCCGGGTGCCCTACACAGCGCTGCGCCCCTACGTGTTGTACCTGGCCGAGCTCTCCGCACAGCGCGCGGTCGAAGCCAGTGGGGTCTCGGATGGCGCAACCGAGGCCGCCGCCGCACGGGCCGCCGCAGCCGCCCACAAGCGCAGCGACGCGCCCCTCGCGTTCGACCCGACGATGGCCGCCACTGTGCACGTGCCGCGCTCCGTCCGCTACGAGAGCTACGTGGACGTCGACGAGCTGCGGCATGAGCGGCCCGTGGTGAAGCCGTTCCCTCGTCCGTTTGAGACGTGGGGCTCCGCGCACAACCTTGTCCGCCGCCTCTTCTCGGCTGCGGCCATGTACGCGTGGAAGCTCATCTTCAGCCACACCCCGCACGACGACTACAAGCAGCGCCAGCTGCGGGTGCGCGAGGAGCAGGCCGCGCGGCTCGATCGCGTTGATCAGCGCAACCGCATGATCCTCGCCTGCTACGCCGTCCACAGCGAGCGCGAGTGGCTGCGAGAGGCGAGCAAGGACCTCAGCTTCGTCGGCCAGATCTTCAACCCGAAGCGATCGATGGACCCCAACGACCCCGACCTCGATCGCCACTGCCGGGAGACCTACGAGTTCGTCGAGGACTTTCTCTACCAGTGCTTCCCTACGGTTTCCTCGCTCGATGAGGTGCCGTCCTTCCTTGTTGGTGCCGGTCTCTTCTTTGTGCTCAAGGAGGTGTTTCAGTGGCGCGCCGACGCACCGGACTCGGCGGCCGTGCTCAAGCAGGTGCCAGGGTGGGTGGTGTCCGCGGATCAGCTCACGGCCCCGCGCCGTGGTGTCGAGTCGCAGCGCGATCAGTTTCTCGATGAGCATCCGAGTGTGGCCATGTTCCACGACAGCACGCGCAAGTGCGCGCAGGAGTGGCTGATCCCCAACGACACGCCCACCGCCCGCCGCGGTGGGAATGCGGATGTCGCCAAGTTCAACGCGCAGCCCGTCGACGTGTACCTGACGGGCTTCCAGCACTTTGAGGTGCTGCGCTACGAGCAGCTCTCCCTTCTGCAGCGCATCGCCCGCTGGATCTACGAGCAACGCCCAACGACGGAGCCCAAGGTGAGCAACGTCTTTAGTCCGCTCTCCCCGCAGCAGTCGATGGAGGTCACGACGAGCCTCATGCACACCACCACCACCTCCGGCTCCACCGCCGCAGCCCAGTTCCTGAACCGCCACGCCGAGGAGAGCGCCTTTGATGCCCTTTCCGACGGCGACAACGTGGTCAGCGGTATGCGTCGCGGCTCCAGTCTCACCTCGCCGAGCCAGGCTGCACTCAAGGCCGGTGATGTCGATGGTGTACGCCGCCGTTTCTCCGATACGCCGGCCGCCGACGAGCTGCACCTGCTGCACGCCTCCGTCAGCGGCGCCGCGCTCATGCACGACCGGCTGGCCGAGTCCACGCGCGCGGGTGCGGACTTTGTCACCAGCGTGCTTGGCGGCGGGACGGTGCGCCATCAGAAGCAGCTGACGCCGGCCGAGCGTCGTCAGGACGCGGAGGAGGCCAAGAAGGAGCAGCAGGTTTTGCCCGTCAAGTTAGTCGCGATCCCGACGTCGGCGCTGCAAGCCGTGAAGCAAGCGCAGGGCAGTCGCGGCACCGCCACGTCGAACTCGAGCACACCGAGTCGCGGTAGTGCCGCCGGTGCGGCGAGTGCACCGGAGCAGCGCAAATCGGCCTGCGACTACGAGCACGAGCAGTTCATCAAGCAACGCCAGCAAAAGGTCGGTGTGGTGCTGTCTCGTTTCTTGGAGAACGCCGGTGGTGGCAGCGTCGCCCTGTCGAGCAAGGCCACGCGCGCCGAAAAGATTGCGCGCCGGAGCACGGCGATGGCCGCGACGGAAACCGAGAAGACCAGCCTGCCAGGATCTGAGTTCATGATGGTGTACCCGAAGAACTTTTTGGTGGACCTCAGCGAGAAGCTGACCTATGAGCTGCTTGGCCTGCGTCTGCACCTCGGTGTCTGTGAAGAGCTGGATGCGGTTTAACCGCGAACAGGGCGGAAGGAAGAACAATAGAAATTAAAAAGGAGGCGACATCATACGTTCTACGTGGACGGGCTTGCATTCTTTCTTTTTTGTTGTTGTTGTTGGTGTTGTTTAGTGTCGTTGTTGTTTTGTTGTGACACACAGAACGATGTGTGTTGCACTTGGTTCATTCTTTGCGGACTATCGGGACGTTGCGCTATATTAGATTATCCCTCATCGTTTATTTACGACTATTCCTCTCTCTCTCTTCCTTTTTTGTCTTTCCTTTCGAGTCGCTTTTCGCTGTCTCACTGTCGTTGTTGTTGTTGTCGTTGCCAGCGCACCGTTTGCGTGGCATGAACGAATGATGAAAGGCGTAAAGGAAAGAACGGTGCACGAGCGATGCTTGTCTCACTTACTTTTCTGCACTTTCTGTCTCTCTCTTTCAGCAATTTGATTTTAGACGAAGCTTTTGTGGTTCCGCTTGGAGGTTCCACTTGGTTTCCCCCTTTTTTTTTCTTTTCTCCTCTTGTTTTTTCTTTGCAGATTTCTTGTTCATCCAATTTTGGTTGCCCTCACACTTTCGGCCCTTTTCTTCTAGCTGAAGACACACACACACACACACACACACACACACACACACACAGTATCAGCGATACCCTTCAAAACAATTCAAGTGGGGACAGTTTCACTAGCACATTGTAGGCAAAGCAGACGTAGTAGAGTGGGAGAGGAGGGGGATATAGCGGCATGCATGTTCTCTCTGCCTTCCCGACGATCGTTGCCCTTCCGTGCCTTTGATGGCCGCACGTGGTTGTCTCTCTACTTCTGTTTCTCTCCTTCGATAGCGATTCCCTTCTGTTTCTCCGCTTGATATCGATGAGTGTGGTCACCACCTTATCTTCCTCTTCTCGTTACCCTCACGCGGTACACACTTCCCCTCATCTTCTTCCACTCCCTCACCCCGTGACTTCTTTTTCTATCAATAGCTGTGTCTTTTTCTCACCCCCCCCCNCCCCCCCAAAAAAAAAAAAAAATCAGCACGCACCTTTTCTTTTACGGAAAACACTTTCTCCCGTCTCGTGCAAACGTGCGTGTCGGTGTTTTCTCTTCTTCTTCTCTCTTGAGTTTTTTTTTTTACTTTGCTATCTGTTCTCACGGATTCCCAGCAAACAGTTGTTTTTTTTTCTTTTTTTCCCTCATCAAGTCACAGCTCAGTGTTCATGCGTCGACTCTCCGTTGCCGCATTCAGCACGGCGCTCATGTCACCAGCGTGGCGGCACGCCGTGCTGACGACCTCCTCAACGGGAGAGCCGTCCCTCTCACACGCAGCCGTGCACACACAGCAGCGGGCAAACTCATCGCTGTCGTCCTCCTCCTCTTCGCCATCGTCCCTGTCTCGCAGAGCGCGACACGCCCATCGGGCCTCTCTCTCTCGTAGCGCCCGTGTCGATGAACTCGGCGTTCAGATCTACGCGGATGACGTGGTCGTCACGGAGGGGCCTGCGGTCGTGGTGGAGCCGTCCGCCGTGGACAGACTGATTCAACGTCAAAACACGTCCCTTCCGTGGGAAGCACGGCACGCCACGGTCTCGTACAAGGTCTGCTCCACGGACTGGAAGTTCCTCGATCGGGCGCTGTCGGCGCTGATGGAGATGGACGCGGAGGAGGTAAGCACGCGCTCCGTCAAGCTCAGTGGACGCGACCTCCTCACCGACGTGGCACACCCGGTCGCCGCTCTGCGACAGGCGTCCAAGAAGCACCAGGCGCCTGACCGTACTGTCCGCCCGACAAGCAAGAGACGTCGCACCAGCGTGGTGCACGCTGCTGCGCAGGCGGTGCAAAGGTCTGACGCGCCGCTGTCCGGCTGTGTCACAAGCACCACCACCACCACGACTAGGGCAGTGACCGCGACCTTGTCGGATGCGACTGGCACGGCTCCGGTGCCCAAGGTACGTCGTGCACGGCGCTCGCAGAAGCACGCGGACGCGGTGCCTGCTCCTGTGCCGGCTGCGACAGAGGTGAAGACTGCAGCAGTAAGCGAGGAGGATGGCACCAGTCAGCCGGTCGTCAAGCCGTCCGCGACGACCCCCAAGACGCGCCGTCGTGGGAAGCGCACCACTGTGCACCTCTGACCAAGTGGTGTGTGCGACATATGTGGGTGAGAGAGACATCTTGAAGAGGGAGAAGGAATGTGATGTTTTCTCCGTGGCTGTCTTTCCTCATTGATTTCACTTGGCCTTTTCTTTTTGCTCGTTGTGTGTCACTCATTTTTGTTTTTTTGTTTTACTCCGGTTCTTTAACCCTACGTATACGCCTTTGATTTTCGTTCCTGTTTTGTTTTTTAGAAAGTAGAATGCTTTCCGTAATTTTTCCTCAATTATATCAGCCTTGATTTTTTTTTCTTTAGAGCCCTTCACCACGCCATGATTTTGTGTGCGTGTTTTTTTTTTTTCCTTCCTTTCTTCTTCTTTTTCTTTTCGTAGTCCCGAGATGAGATGAAGTCAATGGCTCCGTGACGCCAACAGCACAATGTATGCTCGTTTCTTTTCCGACTGTTTCTCAACATCCTCCCTCTCTCGTGTGGCTTTCTGTACTTCACCTCTTTTTTTTTTTTTTTCATTTGAACTTTGACTTTGCTGTTGTGTTATTGACTCTCTTGCTGCCGTCTGCACATTCGCTGCATCTTCAAAATCAAAAAATATTCTCACCAGTGGGGAGAGTCACACTGAAGGAAATAATCAAAAGAAGAAAAGAAGATAGGGGACGTCTTCTTTTTTTTTTCTTGTTTCCTTCGTATATGTGTGCTTTTCAACGGACAGATCAATGGTGATTTTTTTTTTCGCTGTTCACACTCCTTCTTGTTGTTCTCAACGAGCCACCTCACTATCTGGCGCCGATTTGTCTGTCATCTCCTTTTCCCCAATCCGTCCAATACTCCACCACTTTCTGTATTCTCCCTCTCGCCAGCCGGTCATTGCTTCATTCATTTTATTTCCTCCGGCCGTTCTAGCCGTTTCCCTTCCCCCCCCCCCCCCCCTGAGCACGCTAGTCGCTCAGTTTTTTTTGTTGTTGTTGTTGTTGCTGTTGTCAGGGGAGAGGGTCGCCGATGCCACCTCTCTGTTTCAAGTGCAAGAAAGCCGAGGGCACTTTTGTCAACCGCGATGGTAGTGCCGGCAAGTTGTACTGTGGTGACTGCTTCACCGAGTTCCTCACACGGAGTGTGCGCGATCAGCTCTTCTCCCAGTGCTTCCTCCCGTGCGACCTCCCAGTCGCGGTTGGTGTGTCGGGAGGTCCCAACTCCATGTTGTTGCTGCATCAACTCGGCCTTCTCCGCGCGCAGAACGCACTGCGGCACGGGGCCGGCCGCGTGCGCTTTGTGTTCCTCCCTTTTCACTTGTGCGAAGAGGCTCTCGTGACACCACCACTACCATCATCACCATCCGCATCGCTGCGTCCCTCCTCCTCTGCGGAGGACGTTCGAGACACCTTCAAGGCCCAGTTCACGACTCTGCGGACGCTCTTCGCGCAACAGCCCCTCGCCTGGTCGTGGGCGGATGCGCCGCTCTTTGTCGAGTCGGAGCTTCGCATCTTCCGCTACACCGACCTCCTTGACGAGGCGGCCCTGGAAACCTTGCGCGCCTTTTTGCACCACCCAAAACTCAGCCTCACCGACCGTGAGGAGCTGTACGCCTCCGTGAAGCGCAGCGTGATGCAGCTGATCGCGACGCAGCTTTGTCACGCGTGGTACGACGCCGCCGTGCCGGCCGACCACACGCGCTGGGTCCATTGCGTCACCGCGGACAACACGGTGCGGAGCGGCGTCTCGGCCCTGCAGTCGCTCGTGAAGGGCGAGACGGGGGATGGTCTTGTCCACAAGGCCGGCTACCGCGCCTTTGGCTCGCACGGCGTGGTGCAGCTGCGGCCCCTGCGCAGTGTGCTGCCGCGTGAGTCGGTGTCCTACTGCCGCCTCCACGCCATTGCCAACGCGTACACACCGAGTCTGGCCACCTGTACGTCTCTCCGCTCCATCCATCGAACGCTGGAGTCGTTTGCGCTGCAGCTCCACGTGCACTATCGCACCGCACTCTTCAACGTGATCAGCATGACCAACAAGATTGGCTGCGCCGACCCTATTGCCGACGCCGTCGTGAGCGGCAGCTTTGAGGCCATCGCCGGTCTGCACGGCGCCAGCGCGGACGTCAGCGCCATCACAGACCCTCCGTGTAAAAAGCCGCGGACCGGCGATGACGTCACGAAGCGCAGCGGGACAGCCAGTGCAGCCGCCGCCGGCACCGCAGTTGAAGCCCACAAGGAGCGGTCGCACACAAAGCCAGCAGCCGGACGGGCCGCCCAGTACTACCGTGACGCCTGCCTGCGCGTGCCGCCCCCAGCGACTCGGCAATTATCCACGGCGTCCGACGTGACCTTGGACGCCCCTGATGTCTGCCGGCTCTGCGTGCTCTGTGGTGCCCCGTGTGATGTGGCGGGCACCGCTCTCACCTTCGCGGACGCCAAGATCGCGACACTGTGCCGGCGGTGCGACACCGCCCTCCATCACCTGCGCGCGCCAGATCACACCGCCGCTGGTCACGCTGACAAGCCAGACGAAGCCGGCCTCTCGTCTTCTGCGATGGCCCAGCTGATGCACGTGCTGGAAGTCTTGTCGGCCGACGATGCCACCACACAGGCACCTCGGCGTGTCAAGGGTGGGCTGAGCGACGCGGACAAGGCGGCCTTCCTCCTACCAGACGAGGATGAGTGAACGGGAGACTGTGAGTAGTTTTGGAAACCGATTAACAATTAACTGCGATGTGTGTGCTGCTACTCATGATTTGCTTTTTTGTTGTTGTTGTTGGTCTTGAGTATAACGCACCTTACACTCACAATCACATACACTCAGAGACATGCACAAAAAATTCAAGCTTCTCTTGTCTGAGCTTTAAAAAAGATGATCGCGTAACTCGTTGCACGTGTCGGTGCCGCTTCTTATCCCGTGACTCCTCATACATGCTATCACCCTCATACGCTCGTCCACTCTCTCTCTCTCTCTTTCTCTATAATCTTTGTTTGTCTTCCGTCAGCTATCCATTCTTACCCAACCACAACCCTCGTTCAACTATCAGACACAACAACTTTTCTTTCCTTCATTTATTCTTCTTGATGCATCTCGCTTGCTCAAAAAGTGACAGCACATCTGTATATATCAAAAATTCAACCGTAAAAAAAAAAAACAGCAAGCCCACGTCTGAACCATGCGACTTTGCGCCGGCACCTCAGATCCGACCGTAGAGGAGGAGACGCCGAACCCAGAGAACGCACCGGAGCTGTACGGACCCACGCTGCAGTTCCTGAACGACTACTTTGTGCCATCGAACGTGCCACCCGATGGCACCGCTCCCACGCGAACAGCCGCTCGCACACGGCCTGCTGCGCACGTGATCTCGCCGGAGACAACGGCCGCCACCGACACGCAAGTTCCAACGAGGCATGCTGGTGGCGCTGCCCCCTCCGCGCGCGCGACCGACGCACCAACGCATGTGGTGGTCAACGAGGATGACGACGACGGCGCGACAAGCGATGGGGCATCTACAGATGTCTCCCTTGCCCCGATGCCTGTGGGCGGAGGGCACTGCGTCGAGCTGCGCGATTTGGTATTCCTCGATATTGCGACACAGCGCGAGAAGGGCAACGGCGTGGCGCTCTACGATGAAGACGGCGGTATCATTCCTGTCGGTGACGGCGGCGACCCCTCCTCCGCACCCAGCGGTGCCGGCGGTGCTGGTCGCAAGCAAGGATCGGACGACGTCACGGAGGCCACACCACTGGCGCGCATCTTTTTGCTCCTCTGCCGTCTTGCCGTGCCCGTGGCCCTCTCGCAGCTCCTGCGCGGCAGCATGGGCTTCATCACCACCATCTTCATGGGTCACTACCTGACCACGAATCTCTTCGCTGCTGCCACAACGGGACTCGCCTTCACGAACCTGACAGCGCTGAGCATCGGCTCTGGGTTTTGTGCCGCACTCGACACCCTCGCCACGCAGGAGCACGGCCGCCGCAAGCACAGTCCAGAGATCGCAGCCATCCTGATGCGCAGTCTCTTCTGCACGTTCGTCGTCTACATCCCCATGGCACTCCTCTACACATTCAGTGCACCGGTGCTTGCCCTCATGATCCACAAGGACCTCGTCGACGACACCGCCTTCTTCTTGCGGATGTCCGTGTTCATTATCGTGCCGATGCTCTTCACGAACAACCTTCTCAAGTTCGCACAGTCGCAACGCGTCACTCAGATGAGTCTCATCACCACCGGTGCGAGTGCGGTCAGCCTGCCCATCCTGCTGTTCATCTTTGGAAGGACCGGCGGTGTGGGTGGTATCATTGCCGCCATGGCCCTGAGTCGCGTCATTGAGCTCGTCATTGTGATTGGCTACATCTTGGCGCACCCGGGGCTTCGCAGCTGCTTCCAAGGGTACACACTCAAGGAGCATGTGGCCGCGGTGGTCACGAACACTGGCGCACTGTGCGAGTTTGTGCGTGTGGGTCTGCCCGTTCTGGCGGCCTTCTGCGCGGACTCCTGGTCCTTCGAGGTGCTGTCGATTGTGTGCGCGCACATCAGCCCCATGTGCTCCGCGCTGTGGGGTGTGGCGATGTCTCTGTACAACGTCCTCTTCGCACTGGCCTACGGCGTTGGCTCGGCTGGCGCCATTCGTGTCGGAAATGCTGTGGGTGCACGCAAAGGCCTCGTCGCGCACAAGTACTCGATCGCCGTGCTCCTTCTGGCAACCATTGTCTCGGCGCTGTGCTCTCTGCTGATTGGCTTCTTTGGTGGTCCCATTTATTCTTTGATGCAATCCAATGCGGAGGTGACTGTGCGTGGTGCTCAGGCCGCCCCTATCATTGGTGTCACGTTCTTTTTCGACATGGTGTTCTACTGCCTCCAAGGCTCTTTCCGCGGCATTGGCGAGAATACGATTCTTCTGTACATTGTCTGCCTGTCTATGTGGGGGGTGACAGTGCCGTTGGGGTTTGTTCTTGGTATCATCTTGGACTACGACTTTGAAGGCGTTGTGATTTCCCTCGGTGTCGGTGTGGCCGTGGCTGCGCCGATGGCGCTCGTCTACCTCAATGTCCTGTTCGATTGGACCAAATTCGAAGGTCCAGAAACCCCAACAGAGAGCAGCGTCAGCGAACGCGAAAACCCTGAGAGTACGTAACTTTTTTTTTTTGTCCCGACGTGGGCGTATGGACATCAAACTTCAGAGAAGAAAAAGAAGAAAAAAAAGACAGAAAAATTAAATGCTGGAAAAGAAGTAGTTCAATCGCCTTGTCGTACTCGCTGTACTAGCGTTATCAGCAAGAGAGAAAACCAAAAAAAAAAGCATGAACGTATCCACCGACAAAAACAAAAATGTGGTTCAAGCAATAAAGTTGTCTTTTGGGGATATTTTACTTGCGATCGTTTTTTACTTTGCTTAGTTTTGTTTTGTTTTTATCATTTTGCACGTCAGGGAAAAGGCAAAGGTAAGTCTTTCGACGTCCTCTTCTCTGTAGAGGCCTCTGGGCATCAAAGTGTTTTTTTTTCTTTGTTTCATTTCTGGCCGTGGAAAGACTGTGTGTGAGCGGCTCGCAACCACCCCATGCTGTCCATGTCGGGAGTGCGCTCATTTTCCAATGACAGCCTCATTGTCCTGTTTTGTTTTGTTTTATTTCCTCACCGTTTACTGCATATCTCCCTATCTTCGCTTCGTGGTCGGCATTGTGTGTATTCTTCAGGTCGACGCAACCGAAAGAGTGAACCACTCAAGAAAAAAAAAAAGAAACAACATAGTGAGAAGCGACAAAAGGTCAAAACACGACACAGGAATTGTGACGAACATGTCTTCACTGCCGCTGAGCACTCACGAAGTCAGAGCGCATTCCTGCCTATCGACGCAAAGACTTGTGTCCTTGCAGTGACGGCGTTGTGTGCTCGTTGGTCGGACAAGCGATGTGCACGTTGCCCATATTGAAGTGGTCTCGTGGTCCCTCCAACTCCCTCTCTCTCGAAATACCAGATCTCACTTCTCCGCTCGTTCCCTCCTTCTTCTGCCACTCCATCCTCTTCAACGTGCTTCATCACCGGTGCCTGTAAAACAACAGCGTCGCCGGCCACAAGCCGCCACACATTTGTTCGATCGTTGTTGCGTCCCTGCTATTGTTGTTCTGACAGAGATCCGCCGCAACGGGGAGAAGCAAGACACCATTGGAGCGGACATGAGACTCTGCGCAGGCACCTCAGATCCACCGGCAGCGGACGAGACGCCGAACCCAGAGAATGCACCGGAGCTGTACGCCGCCACGCTGCAGTTCCTTAACGACTACTTTGAGCCCTCGAACCTGCCGCTTGACGGCACCGCTCACACGCGAGCAGCTGCGCCAACGCACGTGCCCGTCGAGGACAACGACGACGATGCCGCCAGCGACGTCATCTCCACAGTCGCCTCCATTGCCCCTGTTCCCGTGGGCGGAGGGCACTACCTCGAGCTCCGCGACCTCACGTTCCTCGACATTGCGATTCAGCGCGAGAAGGGCAACGGCGTGGCGCTCTACGATGAAGACGGCGGTATCATTCCTGTCGGTGACGGCGGCGACCCCTCCTCCGCACCCAGCGGTGCCGGCGGTGCTGGTCGCAAGCAAGGATCGGACGACGTCACGGAGGCCACACCACTGGCGCGCATCTTTTTGCTCCTCTGCCGTCTTGCCGTGCCCGTGGCGCTGGCGCAGCTCCTGCGCGGCAGCATGGGCTTCATCACCACCATCTTCATGGGTCACTACCTGACCACGAATCTCTTCGCTGCTGCCACAACGGGACTCGCCTTCACGAACCTGACAGCGCTGAGCATCGGCTCTGGGTTTTGTGCCGCACTCGACACCCTCGCCACGCAGGAGCACGGCCGCCGCAAGCACAGTCCAGAGATCGCAGCCATCCTGATGCGCAGTCTCTTCTGCACGTTCGTCGTCTACATCCCCATGGCGATTCTCTACACATTCAGTGCACCGGTGCTTGCCCTCGTGATCCACAAGGACCTCGTCGACGACACCGCCTTCTTCTTGCGGATGTCCGTGTTCATTATCGTGCCGATGCTCTTCACGAACAACCTTCTCAAGTTCGCGCAGTCGCAGCGTGCCACGCAGATGGGTCTCATCACCACCGCGGTGAGTGCGGTCAGCCTGCCCATCCTGTTGTTCATCTTTGGAAGGTCTGGCACGCTCAGTGGCATCATCCTCGCCATGGCCCTGAGTCGCGTCATTGAGCTCGTCATTGTGATTGGCTACATCTCGGCGCACCCCGGGCTTCGCAGCTGCTTCCAAGGGTACACACTCAAGCAACATGTGGCCGCGGTGGTCACGAACACTGGCGCACTGTGCGAGTTTGTGCGTGTGGGTCTGCCCGTTCTGGCGGCCTTCTGCGCGGACTCCTGGTCCTTCGAGGTGCTGTCGATTGTGTGCGCGCATATTGGTCCTATGTGCTCCGCGCTGTGGGGTGTGGCGATGTCGCTGTACAACGTCCTCTTCGCACTTGGTTATGGTGTGTCTTCGGCTGGCGCCATTCGTGTCGGAAATGCTGTGGGTGCACGCAAGGGCCTCGTCGCGCACAAGTACTCGATCGCCGTGCTCCTTCTGGCAGCCTCTGTGGCGTCGATGTCTTCCTTGTTGATTGGCTTCCTTGGTGGTCCGATTTTTTCGCTGATGCAATCGAACCCCGAAGTGACCGCGCGTGGTGCCGAGGTGGCCCCGATTATCGGTGTCACGTTTTTCTTTGACACGATATTCTACTGTCTCCAAGGCTCGTTCCGTGGCATTGGTGAAAACACGGTTCTTTTCTACATCGTTTGCCTGTGCATGTGGGGCCTCGCCGTGCCGCTCGGCATTATTCTAGGCATTGGGCTTCAGTGGGACTTTGAAGGCGTCATTGTTGCTCTTGGTGTGGGCATCGCGTCAGGTGTGCCGATGGAGCTCATCTACCTCAATGTCCTGTTTGACTGGAAGCAGTTTCAAGGCCCGCGCGTGCCGGCAGAGCGCAGCGTCAGGGGGCTTGAAGATAACAATGAAAGTGCGTAGTCGTACTTCACTCCGCCTCACGTTTCTTTTGTTTTGTTTGTTGTTGTATTTGTTTGCGTGTGTGTGTGTGTGTGTGTGTGTCACGCATGCTCGGCAAGAGGGGGGACAAAAATGAAAAACTACGTTCATGTGTACTGGAAAGAAAGAGAAAAAATTATGTTTTTCCCTCCTGCGGCTACCTACCAGTGTCATTCTCTCCACTGTTTCTCTTGTTTCCTTTTTTTTTTTGTTTATTTGTTTCATCACTTAATCCTATCAGTGTTTTTTCCCCCTCTTTCTGTTGTTTTGGTGACGTTTTATTTTTCTGTGAGCGCATACACGCAGATAAGACCACTCGCGCACTGGCTGCGTGTCTGACATATTTTCCCTTTCTGTTCTCCTACTAGGTACGGTTTTTTTTTCTCTTTGTCGATGCCTCTTGCCTCCTTTATTTCAAGTTTGGCATTCTTTGTGTTGACACACTCAGGATGAGGCCCAATGTCAGTAGCAAAAAAAAAAAAGAGAAAGTTGACACATATGTAATGAAGACCTGCGTTTCTTCCTCACTGAAATGCATCCTTGCAAAGTCAGTTCATGGCTCAGTGTTTTCCCATGTTTTTCATGCAGCAGCACTTTCTTTCTCTCACTCACCTCCACGCGCACTTTTACTTCCTCTCTCTCTCTCTCGCGTCCTCCCGTCGATCGTATCAGCTCGGAAAGAAATCATCGGCTCAACATTCTCCGTTCTAGCTTTTTTTTTTCCTCCGTCGTCCAGTTTGAGTCAAGCCGTGCATTGTGATTGAATTCTTGTGTCACTACTTTTTTCTTTTTTCTTTTCATTGCTTCCCACTACCACTACTCGTGTTTTCTTTCTTTCTTTTTTTTTTTCTCGTTTGTGATCGTTTTAGCTTATTTGTGTTTTTTTTTGTTTCTTCTTCACATTGCTCCTCCTCCTCTTACCTGTATACTTTTGTTTCTCTCTCGTGCACGCATTTAGCTACTTTTTTTTTGTATGACAATTAGCGGTACGTATGCCGTCGCCAGCCACGAACGCCGTTGGTAATGCCACCATTCTCAGGCACCCGCTGGCCTCCAAGCGGTACATGATGCTGTACCATAATGGAGGTGAGGAATCGACGGAGGTGTTTGAGCTGCCGTCCAAATACGAGGCCGTCGGTCCGATCGGTCAGGGTACGTACGGTTTTGTGTGCGATGCCATCGACAATGACCGCGTCGAGGAGTTCCAGGTCAGCCCTCCAGAAGCGTACGACGACCCGTCGCTCGCGGAAGAAGAAAAGGCCGAGATCTACGAGAGTCGCACACACGTGGCGATCAAGAAGCTCAGCAAAATCTTTGAGCTCAACCAGCCTCGCATGTGGCTCTGTGCGACACGCGAGATTCAGCTCATGATGGCGTTCGATCACGATAATGTCATGTCCGCCTGGGACTTCTTCATTCCCCTCGGTGGCGTCGATCGGCTCACGTTCGAATACGTGCGCAACGTCAGTCTCGCCTTCGACAATGTCTACATTTGCATGAAGAAGCTCGACTACACTCTGCGCGAGGTGCTCGATTCGAGCCTTGTCACACGCGAAGAGGCTGACCCCGCTTTCATGGTCTACTATGAAGGCCTGCAGAAGAAGAAGGAGCGCCAGACACCACTGGTACAGGCGTCGGCGACACCAGCCGCCGCCTCAGCACCGGCAACCGGAAGCAGCAGCAGCAGCGGTGGTGGTGGTGGTGGTGGTGATGGTGGGGCCACCACGAAAGAGACCGTGAGTGGAGCGGACCAGGTCATGTCCGCTGCGATGCAAAGCCCGATCCTCGCACCCCCGGCGTCGGCCAGTACGAGCGGCGAAGGCGACGACGGCACGGCGGCGTCTCCGCCACTTATCTGCCCCACAACAGGCCTGCCTCTGCACCCGCTCAGCAGCGACTATCGCAAGTTTATTCTCTATCAGATTTTCCGCGGTGTCGGCTACATGCACCTGTGCTCTGTGATTCACCGTGACCTGAAGCCCGAGAACATCATGCTCGATCGCAGCTACCTCGCCTGTGTGACTGATTTTGGCCAAGGCAGGGATGTCGGCATGACGGAGACTTCTGTGCAGACGGTCCTGGACAACAGCACGCAGTGGTACGCAGCGCCGGAAACGCTGACCGTGGCCGTCGCCACCGCCCCCGGCTTTATCGATCACGAGGCCTTCCACGGCGTCGACGTGTGGTCTATTGGCTGCATGGCGGCGGAGATGCTTCTCGGTCGGCCCCTCTTCTACACCACGCGCATGGGCGGCGTCGGCCAATTTTTGAGCATTCTCTCCGTCCTGGGGCTGCCGGACGGGGACGTGGTGGAGACACTCACCAGCTATCGTGACGCACTTGATCAGGAGCTGTTCCGCACGGTGGTGCAGAAGATCATGGCCGCCTACTCGCGGTCACAGAGCGAGGAGATGTCCGCTGCTGCCGCCGCGAGCAAGGCCGACATGCCGCAATCGCCCGCGGCATTGACCATGGGCACGCTCATGACAAGCAGCTTCACCGGCAACAGCGAGCTCCACGAGATTCTGAAGAGCCCTTACGGTGATGAGGACGAGGACGAGATTGAGCTCATTGCCGCGTGCCTGCGCTGGGATCCGCGCGATCGCATCACCATCGCCAAGGCGCTGCAGAGCCCGTACTTCACCAAGGACGATTACGACCCGGTCATTGACGCGCGTCATACCGCTAAGAGTGTCACCTCTGTCCGTCAGGAAAACATCAGTGACGCCGTGTCGGGCCGTGCGTTTCTGTGGGGCTTGTACACCTCGCGGCATCCTGAGGTGCAGGAGCTGTGCAAGGACTTGGAGGAGAAGCATCGGCAAAACTCCATCAGCACGGCCCTGAGTGATCAATTTGTAGAAGAATGAGAGGGAGCTCGAGAAGAGATGGGGGGAAAGGAAGAGAGAGAGAGCACGTGATCTTTAAAGAAGACGCAGCAAGGAGAGGTGACAGGACTAAAGTCACAGTCGCCTTTTTTTTTTCTCTCTCTCTCTCTCTCTGTTCATTTGCCCACTCTTTTCCTCTTCATATTTCTTATTTTTCTTTTTTTTTTCCTTTTTTCGCCGAGGTACATAACTTCTTCGCACTGTGTATCACAAGCTCCGTGCGCTGCTGTCATTTTGGACGTTTTTGTTTTTCTGTTCCTCCACGCGCGCACTCATAAGCACCCGTTATGTGGTCTCTATAGTTGTTCTTTTCTTTTTCTTTCCTTCTTTCTTTCTTCCATTGTGGATGTGCACTGCCTGTGTGCAGTGGGCCTAGCCTGTTTTTTGGAAGGGTGAAGGCGGTTGCTTGCTTGAGGAGAGCGCGCGGCAACAATGAATCTCACATTCAGCATGAAGAAGGAAAGTCGTGAGAGACACCTTTTTTTATACACGTTTCTTTGTTCCTTCTTCTCCTTCTTGTCGTGGCTTTTCGATGGTCTCTCCGGATACGGGACTGTCAGCGTGTTGTTGTTGTTGTTTCGATAACTTATATGGCGAGGGTCTTTTGGAGATTTCTTCTGGCTTGTTGCGCCTAGGCGCTATTTTTAAACAAAAGAGAGAAGAAAAGAACTACTCACATGCGCATCGTAGGTGGGCTGTTTCCTCTACTCTTTAGTAGCGGCAAAAGAACCGAGGTGCAGGACAACGGTTGAAATGTGCATCCTTTCACGGCTCTTCGTGTGTGTCTTGACGCACAACATCGTGTTGGGAAGGCGCACATCACATATTCAGCGGAGTGAGAGCCTCGAGTGGGAGATGAAAGGAATGCGACGTCAGCACAATAAAATACCTCAGTTGTGTTTGTGAGGCTCCCTATTCCCTCTCGCTGGCGGTTTCTTCTTTCGGCGGGTGTACCGGGGTTTTATTTTCGCTGCTCGGATATCTAAATTTCCTCTCCTTTTCCACACATCTTGCTCACTCTCTCCCGTTTCATGGACACTTGCAGACGAACCTATACTTTTTTTTTTGTGAGTGTGATCGACTTCTAACTTTTTTAATCCACACACAAACACACACACACACACACACACACACACATATATATATACACACATACATTACAATGAGTACTGGTGCGCCTGCAGAGGTGCTCAGCCGCCTCCGTCAGCGCTGTCGAATGGTACAGAACGATTCCCTCGACAACATCTCCGCCGCGCTGACCGCGCCGTCGTCCCCTCTGCCAGCGCCGCTTGTGGCGGCCCTTTCAGAAGAAGGAGCCCTATTTGTCTCGAGCTACGCAGGGGCGGCGCCGCTGCTGAACGCCCTCGCGCCAGAGCACGCGCACACAATGCCCAAGGGAGCTGGGACGCGGTCGCCGACAAACAGTGATGGGCAAACGCGTGCGTCTGCTGACTCGAAGTCAGTGTTGTTCACACATTTTCTGTGCCCGCCATGTTCTGTCGCACTCTGCTCTCCCGGCGGTGGCGGAGGTGGTGTGCTGGAGGCGGTCAGCGCCGAACTGTCCGGCACGCCGTGGGTGCGGCAGGTGCTCTCCTTGCTAGGTCCGCCCGTGCAGGCAGCCAGTAGTCAGGCCGCGCCGTCCTCGGCAGCCGCGTCGCCGGCTCTGCAGACGACACCAGACACTGCAGTGGGCGACGAGACTGGGCATATGGTGTGCCATTTTATCGGCAAGCCTGTGGCCACGGTGACCGCCATTCTCGATCACGGTGTGCTGAAGCTGTTCCCTCTCAACAGCACAGCAGGAGGTGGTGGTAGCAACCCGTCTACGCCTGGTCGCCGAAGATCGTCACGGTGCGTGCAAGAAGAGCAGATTTGGTCGGCGCACGTGCGCAAGGTCTCCATCACGGAGCAACGCTTCTACGCCGCATTGAAGGCGGCTCTGCATCTGTCCGTCGCCAGTCACACAGACACACGCACATCGACGACACAGCCACAGTGTACAATCGAGGTTCCCATTTATCGCACAACGGTCTTCGCACTGGACGCAGCCGGCACTCGCATCGCCACCATCGGCTCCCTGAGCAACCGCATCTTGGCTCTCATGGTGCGGCCATCGAGCGTGATGCCCAGTGCCGCGGAGGTCGAGATGGAGGACAACATGACCACTGACACGGCTGCGAACAAGACGTCGCGGCTTGTTCACGTCAACACAATTGTGCTGCGTGTGCTCGTGCTGTGCGCGTCCGCCCACACACTCGCGCGGGACGGTGAGGCGAGGACCAGACAAGAGGTGGCGCAGGCAGTTCACGACGTCGCGCACGCGCTTCTGCGCATTTTGGAGGCGCACGAAGGTAATGAGTTCGCGCTCTGGACGGCGGTCTCTGGTGCTCACCTTGCCGGGCACACGGAGGAGCAAGAGGACGCTGCACACTCCTCGCTTCAGTCGCTGATGACGTGCCTGAGCCGTCCGCCAAGTGTGCTGGTGCACTGCCTCCAGGGCGTGTCACGAAGCCCAAGTGTGGTGCTGTACTACCTCATGTCGCGCTACACAGAGGTGAAAGACTCTGCCGTCGTCACCAGCAGCAGCACCGCTGTGGTGGCGGAGGAAGCGTGGGGCCGCCCGCTTTCCTTCGCAGGTCTGGTCGATGTGGTGCGCAGCGCGCGACCCTGTGTGAAGCCGAACTTTTTCTTCTCCG
Organism: Wallacemonas sp. Wsd; assembly: GCA_030849645.1. NCBI lineage: Eukaryota > Euglenozoa > Kinetoplastea > Trypanosomatida > Trypanosomatidae > Wallacemonas > Wallacemonas sp. Wsd. The sequence continues at coordinate 40,763 of JASANQ010001291.1, read as the reverse complement.
CGGAGCTGGCGACGATTTGGCGCCACTTGACAGCCGCGTGAATATTTGTGGACGCGTGTTTCTGAAAGGTCAGTGAATCATCAAAAAAAAAAACCGAAAAATAGTGACGCAATATCAAATTGGGGAAAGACAAGAGCACGGGTTTCTCTGGAGTAGTCGCTCTTTGAAGAGTACTGACAAGGCTCGCCAGATGGCTAGCTCACGTCAGCATGCGTGCGGCATCGGGCCTCCACTTTGAACACTTTCGTTTCATGTTTGTTTGTTTTTGCAAACTTACTCTCACATCCACCATACTATGTTCCCCCTATTTCTCTCGTTCTTGGTAGCAGCGGATTCTGAGTGGCATCTCCTCTGCACATCTGCTTTTGCTGCGGTTGACGGTTGTTATAGCGTGGTTGACCACTTTTTTGTTTTATTTTGCCACAGTCGGTAAGACGCTGTCTTGCTTTTTCTTATTTTAACTCCTTCTTTTTTGCACGCGCACGCGCGAGTGTACAGTTCTCGGCCCCACCATGGCGACGTTGAAGGTCACTGTGCATGAGGCGCGGGATCTCCCCGTGATGGACCGCGGCTCCGGACTGGCCGATCCCTATGTTGTCCTTCGGCTCGACGACATGGAGCACACCACGGAAATTGCGCGACGCACGCTCAACCCTGTGTGGAACCGCGATTACCGCTTCGACGCGCCGGACCTTCTCGTGCTTCAAGAGGACCCACTTGAAGTGCGCGTCTACGATCACGACATCATCAGTCGCGATGATCTCGTCGGCACCGTCTGGGTCGACTGCAACTTGTTCCTCTACCGCCGCAACCCCGTGGTGTCCGGCTGGTTCCCTTTGCTGGACACGATTGAAGGCATGCGTGGTGAAGTCCGGCTCACCATTCGCGTCAAGTTCCACGGCGCGGAGAATCCAATGCGGCCACAGGTACCCGAGCGGTACGTCCGTCGCCTCGCACCGAGCAGCGTGCTCCACCACAATAACAACAACATGAATAGTGGGGCCGTCGGTCACAGCTCTCCGCACGATCAAGCACGGGACGGCGAAGACAACGTGGGCAAGCTCACAAGTCAACGGAAGAAGTACGGCACGCGGAAAAGTACGGCTAACGCCATCGCGCAGGCGCTGGAGTCGCAGTACCTGCCCGGCCGCGCGTCGGGCTTGTCCGGAAATGGCTCCTTGGTGAGTCCACTCGTCAACGCCTCGGGTCCCTCCTCCTTCTCGCTCTACTCACCAGCGGTGGATGCGACGAGTGTGCAGCAGCTCCTCGCCAGCCGACTAGGCAGCAGCGCCGCTCTCTTTGACCAAGGCGGCGGCAGCGGCGGCGTCAAAACCAATCACAGTCGGCATTCGACCGGGCAGTTGCCGGGCTTGCTTGACAGGACGGGGTCTGCCTCCGCAATGGCGGGCTTGGGTGGGGCCGGGGCTGGGGAGGAGAGCACGCCACACATGAGCCCGACCAACGCCACGTTCGCTTCCTCCACACAACAACAACAACAACAACGGGCGCCGATGTTGCCCTTTTTCTTTGAGACCGACACCGCGCCGATTGCCTCGCTGCGCGTGCAACACCCAAACTTGGCTGGGGAGGAGGAGAATGTGCTCATGTTCAGCGTGTGGCGGCTGGACCCGTCCATCTTGCGTGTCGAGCGTGTGGCCTCGATGGTGGAGGAGCTCATCGTCAAGGCCGATCCTGAGCACTCGCGTCTGACCAACCTGCGCAGCAGCCGCTCCACACACGAGGCCCGCGTCACGCAGCTCTTCAAGCTCAGCGGCAAGGTCCGTCGGCAGCTCTCGCGCAAGGTCGTCGAGCTGCAGTGCAACGCCGTGCTCGGCTACTCGGAGGCGTTCGACATTGAGGCCAGCAGCATCATTGTCCGCGCCTATGGTACTCCCTGCGTAGTCTCTGCAGTCCGCTACGTGGAGGAGTTTGTGCCCCGGCCACTCCTGCACGCCGCCAGCTCGCAATTCAGTTTGTGGAATAGTTTCGCGAGTCCCGCGGCGCTTTCACCGTCCTTCTCGCCGGCCGCGCCGCTGCAGGAGGCAGTGTCGCCGCCGCACCCGCCGCACCATCATGCGCAGAGCATGGGCAGTCTGCCTCATACGCGCTCGGGCAGCCACGTGGCAGCTGACGCGTGGCACACGACCCATGGTACGCTGAATAGCATCGAGCACAGCAGCGGCCATCACCACGCCCAAAGCCACAACAGCCACAGAAGCAGCAGCAATAACGTGGCGCTGCACACGGCCTCTGCCCCACCGCAGCTGGAGGATGGCACGCTTCAGTCCGTCGAGGTGCTCGAACTCCCGCCTGTGCAGCTGGCGATGGGGTCTCTTTCGACAGCCTCACACGTTGGCGATTTGGCAGACGTGCTGCATCCTCTCGTCGATCTCTCGCACCCACTTCTGAGCAGCCCACGCGCCCCCACCGAGGTGCCGGGCGACAGCTGCCATCAAAGTCGCACGTCGCCGCCGTTGTTGGGCGAGTCGCACGCACACACGGCGGAGATGGGGACGCAAACAACCGGGTCTCTCGTCGACGCCGATGTGTTGCCGAGTGCGTCCGACCCGCACGGGCAGACCTCGAGTGGCACGATCAGCCCCTTGCTGCGGTACCAGCACATGGATCACGCCACAGCCGCTGCGTGGCTGACGACGGCCGCCAACCTCGCTGTCACCGCGACCGCGGCCCACCACTCGGAGGTCGGCACGACACCGCTGCCGCGCCGCTCTCGTGCGCACACGCCCATCTCCACCGCCAACAACAGCTTCGTCGACTCGGTGAGCGGCCTGCCGAACCCTGGTCATGCACAAGGTCCCGTCGCCGCACACGCGGCCTCTCAGAGCCCCTCCTACACGCCGCCGCTCTCGCCAATGATGGTGATGATGGGCGCGGCGCCGCCACCGCTGGCCTCGCACTCGACCGCCCCGCCGACAACCACCAACAGCGAGATGGACTACGCCGCGACGGTGGCGGCTGTGGCGGCGACGGGTTTGCTGGTGGGACCGCCCCCGCCCCCACCTGGGGCGAGTGCGAACACCATGTCACAGGCCGCGGCCGCGCAGCTCTCGGCGCTGGTGCCGGCGGGAAGTGCGGCGGGTGGTGGTGGTGGTGGGGGCACGGCGCAGCCCGGTGCGGGCGGTGTGCTCTCGGTGACGGCTGTGCCGAGCGGTGGGGGCAGCCCGGCGCTGGCCTCGCTGCGCTCCTCTGTGCTCATCCTCACTGTGAAGGACTTGCCATCTGATGCGGTGCAGCACATTGGCGGGCACATTTGCTCTCGCTCCGTCAAGATTGTGTCCAAGCTCAAGTCGAAGCAGATCATCTCGCAAGAGCGGGATGCGTGGTGGATGGAGCTGCGCGAAGAACTGCGCGCCAACGCCCGCTCGTTCCACTGCAACGCCATCCTGGGGTACGAGGAGGAGACGCAGTACTTGGAGGACGTCGTGCTGCTTTCCCTCTACGGCACTGCGGTCATGCTGGACCTGTCGCTGCTTTCGCTGCGCGCCGGTCCGGACTTGATTTATCGCCGTGCGCGCGACAAGGTCGAAGCACGCCGCAGCTGCGCGATCTTGCACCTCTATCACGGCTCCCAGCACCGCGCCGCACGCACCACCGACGTCGCCGAGCTGCTCCACCACAGCAGCTGCAACGTGTGCCACAACAAGGCCGTGCCCGATGTGCTGCTGGCGTCGTGCACGCTGCCTGTCGACTTGTCCTGCGAAGGCCCGCCGCGGCTCGTGCATGTGACGGTGTCGCGTCAGAAACATCACGACATCAAGGGCGCCGTGCTCGCAACGACCGTGTCGCAGGCGCTGCCGTACATTGAGTACTCGCTGCACAAGCAGCTCCTCTTCCAGCTGCGGCTCATGCGACTCAACGCGTGCTTTGGTCTGCGCGTGTCTATTGTTCTGGGGCCGGACGCCATTGTCGGCACCCTCACCGGCACGGGCTGCCGTCTGGTCGGTCTGCCCACGCCGGTCTCGCCGCGGCTCGAGGTGTTGGACGCGGCGATCGCACGCAGCGAGACGGTGCTGCGACTCAAGGACGTCATCATCAAGCGCAGCCAGGCGAAGGGCTGGCGCAGGCGGCACCGCGCCCGTCGTCGTCAGCGTGAGCAGCGCGATCGTCGGCAGCACGCCACCCACATCAGTGGCGCCGCGGGAGGCGGTGACGAGGATGGCGAGGAGCGCAAGTCGCGGTCGTCGTCGGCCTCGGGCTCGGCCTCCTCGCGCGGTTCCTCGCACGACCGGCGGGCGGCGCATCGCGACGCGCCGCTCCCTTCTGGTCACCGGCACCACAGCACCGGACTGACCCCCACCACCAGCGCAGGTGCCCGGCATGCACACACAACAGGTCGCACGACACGTCAGCCCACGACCACCACCACCACTGCGATTGCGCACGTACCGCACAAGAACACCTCTCGACGTCCGAGTGGCAAGGAGAACAGCCACAGTGCGGGGACGCACTCGCAGTCCGCGCTTTCCTCGCGGCGGCACTCGGTGCAGAACTCGTTGCGGTCGTCTTCAGGGGGCTCGACGCGCTCGTCCTCGCCGGCCTCGTCCGACTCCCTCACCTACGATTCTCGGCGTAGCGCCACGTCGTCGTCGTCGAGTCGCTCGGCGCGGTCAACGGCGGTCTCGTCGGGCAGCTCCAGCAGCAGCACCATCACCCGAACGGAGTCGAGTGCCTCGGCCTGGATGCACTCGCCGACGGACACGGACTCCAGCGACGAGCTGCCGTATCGCCCGGTGCAGGAGGCCCTCAACAGTCGCATTGTCGACTATGTGGTGAAGGTCGATGACGAGGAGGAGGCAGACCTGATGCTCGGCATGGCCGATGACACGACGTTTGAGGACAGCATCCTCCTCACGATCCCGTATGTGGCGGACTCGGCGAGTGTCTTTGACTGGCAGGAGCGAATCATCATGCACCGGCGCTACTCGGTGGTCTCGGCGACCGCGTCGGGTGGGGCTCTGCAGGGCACGGCCTCCTCCGCCCCCATCCTCGTGACCTCCGCCGAGGACGAGAATGGATTTCGCACGGGTCTCACTGGCAGCGCGAACCGCCGTGATGAAGGCCGGGCAGGGGGCGGCGCTGGCGGCGGCGGCGGTGGTGGTGGGGGAGGGGGTGGAGGGGCGGCCAACGACTTCCCGTACGCGCGCTACACGAACCGTGCGCGCTACACCAACCGCGCGCTGAACGACTGCTGCGCGGATGCGAAGCGCGCCTTTGCGCAAACCGTGTGCCGGCTCGCCATGCGCCACGATGCCCGTCCTGAGCGCTTGCGTGTCTTCGACTTTGGCATCTATCTCTTCTTCGAGCCGCACTCGGGTGATCTGCACATGCGCCTCGAAGGCACGCTCATGCTCAGCTCCGTCACGGGCCGGCAGCGGCTCGTCAAGCTCGAGGACCGCGCCTTCTGCGTGTGTCTGCAGAGTGCGATGCTCTCCGACCCGAGCGCGTTGTCGGATCGTGCCTCGAGCGCCATGATGTCGCCCATCACGGGGCCCACTGGACCGGCGGCGGCAGCGGCGGCGGCAGGGACCTGGGATGTGGCGAGCCTGTCGTCCTACAACAACATGACCGGCTCGCTGCCGTCCACGGGCACACCCGTGCTTGGCCGAGGCAAGGCCGTCGGTAGTGGGGCGGCACCGCCGGACAGTGCAGGGGCGGCGTCGGACAACCTGGCGAGCGGAGGCGGCGGCGCGGCGACGAGCTCGTGGACAGCAAACACGCCGCACTCGCATCCCATGTCGGACCCGTTCTTTGCCACCAGCCCGCAGTCGGCGTCCACAACACCCGCCGCCGGCGCGCCTACGCACCATGCCAGCCACGGCGGAAACTACACGGCCTCCGTGGGACTGCGCGGCCTCTCGCGCTCATCGCCCGAGTACTTGATCTATCACTTCTACCGTCACCTCTTTACCGCGCACAACGCGCCCTTTTCGCTCCCCTACACCATTGACCCACGCACTATTCCGCCCTTGCGCGTCTGGAGTGGGGCCGGTGGCGAGGGTGGGACAGGCCCCGCCGGCGACACCGCTGATTGGGCAAATATGGGTCGCCCACTCGACGAGGAGGACCGTCGCACGTACACGGACTACCGCGATAACAAGAGCACACGCACCAACGCCGTCTCCCGGCATGTGCAGTCGTTCCTCTCTGCCGCCGGCAACTCGCTGCGCAGCCTGGCCGAGCGCACCAGCCGTCACCTCCGCCGCGAGGGCAGCACACGACGCCGCGTTGTGCGCGACCCGATGGGCGGCTCCACCACAGGCCCCGATCGGAGCGCGCCGGCCGTGCGCGAGGCACGTGCCGCCGGTGAGGAGAGCGGCTTCGGCGCGCTGCCGTCCACGGGCACCGCGGGCGCGACGATCGACAGTCGTCTGAGTTTGGGTCCGTCCGGGGTGTTGAGTGAGGCGGCGTTGGCTGCCGCCGCGGACAGCAGCCTGCATCAGCCCGCGCGTCGTTTGCCGGCGGACCTCAGCACGCTCCAAACCTGGCTGCCGCCTGTTGTTGTGACACCGGTAGACTTTGTCGCTGGCCGCGCGGTCGTGCGCTACCTCGGTCGTCTCTCGCACCACTTTATTCGCGAAGAGTACGACGCCGGTGCCGCGCCTGGCGCCGGTAACGCGTACTCCGTCAGTGGCGGCTTCTCCTCGAGCACGCAGAGCCCTCTCGGGGCCTTTTTCCAGCGGACGGAGCTCGAGATGGAGTGCTGTGTCGAGTCGCTTGTGCGCCTCGCGGGCGGCAACGCGCTCCTGAAGCACCGCGTCACTTTCCACGAGGTGAGCGACTCGGACGGCTCTGGCAGCGCCTTTTTGTTCGCCACCGTGACAGGCGACATTGTGCAAGTGGTGGACCTCGCGACGCTCTCCACGGCGCAGGCCATCTCGTCACCGACGACGGCTCAGGCCCCTGCGCCGCTCCCAGCCGGCGCAACAAGTGGCCCCGCGCTGAAGTCCACGCGACGACGTCACCCCGATCGACGGATGAGCGCGACGGTGGAGAGCGAGGAGGAGAGCGAGGAGGACGATGCAGAGGAGAGCGAGGACTCTGGCTTTTTGGATGACAAGTAAGCCGTGTCAGCTCCCCTTCCACCACCTGTCGACTGCTGACTGTCTCGTTTTAAACAAACACAAGAAAAAAAAAAGCAATGCGCGGGCATATACCCCTTCGTATGCCGTACACTGCACTCTCTCTCTCTCTCTCTGTACACGTCGAGTGTCGAGAGAAGGAGAGTGCAGCACCGACAGTATGGCATGAGAAAGCGACAAAAGATGCGCTGAGAGTTTTACTCTAGTTGTGCCGTCTGATGGAGAACGACATCATAAGACATTTTTCTTTCTTTTTTTTTAAGAGACGCTTCAGGAACGCAGGTCGTTTATGTTAAATCTTCTCTCTGTCATTATTTCCCCCTCCCTCTCATTCTCCTTATGTTCCTGTTTTCGCACACATGATGTGTCTATTCCACAAGTTAGTATCGTCCAAATCCCTCTCTCACACACACATAACGCTCAAAGCACCACAGTCGATGCTGCTGCAGCGTGGGGCGATGACGGTGGGCGGCGGCTCGATGATCCTTGCTAGAACGCTGTGGCTCCCCCGTGCGCACTATTTTTCTGCCAGCCGCGTGTCCAGGCAGTCCGCGCACGGCAGCGATGAGAGGAACAGCACCTCTTCTGCCTCTTCCTCGTCCTCTTCGTCTACACATCGCTCCTCTGCCGAGGCTGAGTCGTCGTATGACCAGTTTAACGCGCAGCGTGAACGGTTCTACTCGCACTCGTTTCACGAGAAGGGCAGCACACACAAGGCCTCCTCGTCGAGCGCGTCCGACGGCCACTCGCAAACCGATTCGCACGGTGGCAGTGATCACAGCGAGCGCGTAGCGGGCCGCGGCTCGGCCACTGCGCAGGAGCGCCGCCAGCTGTCGCATCAGTGGGAAAACGCCTTTTTCGGTCGCGTGCACTTTGAACAAGGCATGCACGATCGCTACGCCGCGGCCATGGCGGCTGACGAGGCTGAGGCGGCCTTCGCGCACGACCGCGCGGGCCGTGCGGCATCGGCAGCGGACGAGGCCCGTCGCCCGAGCGAGGCTGACATGAACAACAAGAACGCACATCGGCCTAACCGCGAGCTTTTCCCCGATTGGCCCGAGGATGAGGAGGCGCCGCTGCTGGAGTTCAAGAAGCTGCCCGCGGCACTGCAGGCGCAGTATATTTTGAATCGCCTGACCATGGGCGAGCGCCGTGTGCGGTATGCTCTCGACTACGGTAGCCTGTCGATGATGTACCAGCTGAATCTTGGCGAGCGCATGATCAACGAGGCGGAGTTTCTGCTCAACGAGCTCGGCTGGATGAACGCGTCGCTGCAGCGCCAGATTGAGGCGGTGAAGGATGAGGCCTACAAGGTCAAGTACGACTACGACTTGGATTAGAGAACTTCCTCACACACACACACACACACACACACAACAGAAACCAATCACACATGGTGATATCAATAGCACAAGCAAGCAAACACATGTATAAAGTATGCTCAACCTTCCTCTTCATCTGCTCGGACGCACGGCTGGCAGCCGGAGAATTGGGGCATGGTGAGCAAAGCACAACAAGCACGTGCCATCCTTCCCTCTTTATCGCAAGCATGCACATCATTGCTCCTGCGATGGCGATGATCTAGGTCCTCTAGTTGCCGATACTACACGTTTCATCACACCACACTTCACTCAATTTACTTTGTGTGTCTGTTTGTATCTTATGTTTTTCGGCACACAGCTTGACAAACAAATAGTCCTATCCAAACGGAAAAGTCACAAAGCACAACAAAAAAAAAACATCGATCGGGCCAAGGTTGTCACCAGCATCCTACCCCACACTCTCCTTCTTACTTTTTATTTTTATTTTCTTCCTCTTCATTTTTGCTGGTGCCGTGTATGAAAACACCGCGACAGCACGTAGACAAAACCGATCAGAGCCGTGACCCTTATCGAACGCGCCTCGACGAAGCCAACAAGGACTTCGACGACTACTTGGAAGCCGCTCGCGAAGACCTCTACACCGCGCATCCATCCATGAGCCGCAGTCGCGAAGCCTCCGTCAGCCAGCCCGGCACCTTTGTGGAGCCCAGTGCGGAGGGTCACCTTCCTGGACCCGACGTGCCCGAGTCGCGCGTCATTGTGAAGCCACGTCCCTCCTCGCAGGTCAGCACGGCCCGCCGTGCGCGCAGCCCGGACGCGTACCCGACGGAGGACAGCACACCCAAGTCGGCTCGTGCCGTCTCCAGTCCCCGCGCGATGCCTGCCGAGCCTGCGCAGAAGACACAAAAAGTGCCATCGCCGCCGCACGCACCACCGACTGAGCCGAGGCGTGTCCAGCATCCACTACCGGACCAGCTACGCAACATGCCACCGATGACCGCCAAGGCCCGCTCCGCCCCTGCCCCGCCGCCCGTGGTTGCCACACCACGTCACATTGACCCTGCCGAGAAGGCGCGCGCACTCGCGGAGTCGATCAAGCGCGAGCAGGCGCGCAAGGAAAAGGAGGCCTTCACGACGCTGCGGCTTCTGGAGAAGCAGTGTGCCTGCTCCATTCCTGTGAACCGCCTTCAGGACTGTCACGCGTGTGACTACTGCGTGCTCTTTGACGGCGTGAAGCCGCGTGATGCGTACTTTGTGCAGATTGTCGATGGCCTGTCGTGCATCGCGATGCACCCGGCTGGGGCGTCGGCCCGGGCGGAGCTGCTCGTGGTGCCGCCGCCGCCGCGCAACCTCGATGGCAAGCGCGACAAGAAGATCAAGAACGCGCTCTTCCAGCTTGAGGCCGTGCTGGTGAACAACACGACCACATCCCTGCACATCTCACTGAACGACGCCTTCACCGAGGCGTTCTACCAGTTGCAGATTGACCGGCTCAACGCGATGGCCGAGCATGCCGCAGCGCGGGGCAGTTTGTACAAGGAGGCTCCGCCCGTGAATGCGCCGTTTCCGCCTCGTGCGCGCGACCTTGTCGAGTCGCAGAAGAAGCGCATTCTCAGTGGTGTGGTGGACCAGCTCATTTACGGACAGTCCAAGGTCCCCGCGGATGCCGACGGTCTGACGCTGTTCCCCGCGCATGTGGATGACCTGCGGGATGCTATTTGGGAGAAGACACCCGTGCTCAATGTGGCCCGTGTCGCGGCCGACGTTGACGAGGACGCCATCCGCGACTACTTTGGCGAGGAGACGTGCTTTTACTTTGCGTGGATGAATCACTACAAGCGCTGGCTGGGGGCGGCGGGTGTGCTGGGGTTGTTTGTCACTCTTGTCGGCGGCTCGACGCAGGTGCGGCGCGATGACGGCAGCCAGCGCGATGTGCTGGGCAGCCTCGACCCCTCCTACAATCCTTTCACGCTGGCCTTCACGATGCTCATTGTTGTTGGCAGCGTGCTGTGTGTGAAGATGTGGGAGCGCCGCTGCCGTACTATTGCGATGCGCTATGAAATGTACGTGCCGATCACCAAGGATGAGGAGCGCCACGAGTTCAAGGGCACGCCCGGCACCGACCCCATCACGGGCGAGCCCAGGCGCGTCTATCCAGCGTGGAAGCGCGCGCTGGTCCTGCAGCCGTTGTCGTGGCTCATCATTGGCTTCTACATGTTCGCCGCCTTTGGCGTGCTGCTCGCCTTCCTCAACCTCGACGGCCTCGTGCCCAACGCGGACAGTTTCGGCGCCATGCCTCTCCTACAGTGCCTGAGCCGTCGCGGAGGCCTGTTCAACAAGATTGATCATCCGCTGATTGCACGCATCCCTACCACCGCGTACTCCATCGTCATCGCCGTCCTCAGCGCGCGCTTCCGCGGACTCGCCGAAAAGTTGACGGACATGGAGAACTACCGTCTCCGCGGCGACTACGTGCGCGCGCTGACGCAGAAGCGCGTGGTCTTTGAGCTCTTCAACTCGTACGGCAAGCTCTTCTACATTGCCTTTGTGCGGCGCAGTATGGCGGAGCTCTCGTACCATCTCAAGTCCATCTTCTTCATGGGCGTCTTCATGCGCCTGTTCATGGGCACTCTTCTGCCCTTTATCCTGACGCACAGGACGAAGCTGACCACGACCGCCAAGCAGCACCACGCCGCGGCCAAGGAGAAGCGGCAGCAGAAGAAGGCTGCCGCCAAGGGCGGGGCCGTGGCCACAACAGTCTCCGACAGCGACAACGACGAGGACGATCCGGCGAAGAGTGGCGCGCTTCAGGCTGCGCAGCCGCAGCACGGCGGAAGCAGTGACTCCGCGCTGGACGAGGCCGACGAGAAGCTCGAGCCCTACGAGGTGTACAGCGACTACATTGAGATGGCCATCCAGTTTGGCTACATCACGCTCTTCGCGACCGTCTTTCCGCTCGCCTCCTTCATTGCGCTGCTTTCCAACTTTGTGGAGGTGCGCTCGGACCTGTTCAAGCTCTGCTACGTCGCGCGCCGGCCGATTCCACGCCTTGGTGTCGAGGAGAACGAGGCCTGGATTGGTGTGATGCGGCTGGTCGCTTCGATGGCGGTCATTACCAACACGCTACTCCTCTTCTTCACCTCCTCGACGATGATGCACGTGTTTCCGCAGGGGTACAAGATGCCGCTGGTGACGCCGAACGCGGCCTACGCCTTGGTGTCCATGTCGGACGTCAACGCCAGCATGGTGACCCTGGACTCCGCGATGCGCCACAATGGCACCAACAGCACTGCGGCAACGCACGGGCACAATGTCAACGCTTTTGTGTCCATGTCAGGCGACGAAGGCAAGGCCAGCAAGGTGCGCAATGCGAGCGCGCGCGCACCCCGCGCCGGGCCGTCCTCGAAGCCCGCTCAGTCGCAGTACGTCGACGTCCAGCGCGTGCAGTTGGCCGATGGTGCGGACGGTCAGCAGCTCATTGTCATTGCCATGATCACCGAGCACGTTGTCCTGGGCTTTGCCACGTTCCTCATTTGGCGCATCTCCTCTTTTTCGCACGCGGTCGACGTCTATCTGGCCAAGAAGGCACACGAGCGCGCGGCACCAAAGATTAAAGTGGACTAGCGAGTGGACCAGCCAAGAGGGAGGGAGGAATGGGGGTTTCACACCGGAAAGAAGGCGCGAAAAAAAAAAAGCACGACGCATTGATGGCTGATACTCTGCCCCTCTCTGTGTTTTCCCCTCGCTCTTACCCACTTCTCATTACTACTTACATTCGTGCAAAGTCATTCTTCACCCCCTCGGGAATTCGTGTGTGCATGTACGCATCAAAGTGACTACTATTCATATCGTTCTTTTGGTTGTTGTTGTTGTTTTCTTCAGTTACTACAATTTTTCTTTTCCTCCGCAGGCCTGCGGCCCCACAACACGTTTTTTTTAGGGAGTTTTATGTTCCTTTTTTTTTCTGTTGTTGTTGACTCGCACACATGTGAGCACATTCAAGCTTTTCGCATCACAAAATGGGGCATCGCGTGCCCAGTTTGCTGAAGTAGCGGTGTGTGTGTTATTTCGGTGCCTAGGCTAATGTTTGCGTTCTCTCCCTCTTGTCGGTTTGTGCATGCCTTCTTGGGAGAGACGTGATTGAAGGTGCTTTATCATGCCGTGTGTGTATGTGTGCGTCGATTTCACCGTTCTGCAACTTCAGAGACTCGCCATCACTGGCTAGTTTGGCACAGTTGACACTTCTCATGGTTTCCACTCTGTCTCCGCATCTCTTGAATTCACCCTCCCCCTTTCCTCTCCTCCTTTTTTTTTTTGTGTGTGTGTTCCTGCTCGCCCAGGTCTGCCGTGCTTTTAAAGAAACAAACAGAGCAAACAAACAAAACAGCCCGCGCGTCTTTTCTTGCGAGAAACAGCACTAAATTGGCCCTGCACTTTCGTGTAAGCCCTTATCGTGTGTGCTTCGTTCGGGAGAGTTTTTTTTTAAGTCCGCATTTATTTACTCGGCGATGCTTCTGAACATTCGCGGTGCTCGTTCAGAGCACAACATTGACGGCCTGGCGATTGACACCAACGCCACCGTCGCGGAGCTTCGTCGCGTCGTGGCGGAGCGTCTGCACATCACGGACCCGGCGTCGCTGCGTCTCGTCTACTCGGGTCGCCTGCTTGAGGACGGTCAGCCCGTGTCCTACTACAACATTCAAGACGGACGCGCGGTGCACGTGGTGGTGAGTGCCCCCACGACGAGTGGCAGCGCCAGTCACACCGCCTCGGCCTCAGCCACTGGCCCCGTGCCGGGCCCGAACACATTTACGTTCCGACTCGACAACGCCAACAATGGCGAGGCGCTCGGGCAGATGGGGGCCAATGTTGGGTCCATGTTGTCCTCCGTGGCGCCTCTCCTGTCTGGTGTGCAACAGGTCATCCAATCGCAGCAAGCCGGTGCCACACTGTCCACGCTGCTGAGCACTGCCCTCCAACAACAACAACAACAGCAACAACAAGTGCAACACGCGCAGCAGGCACCGACGGCGGGTGTGCCGGTCAGTCTAGCCGCGGGTTTAAGCGGGTTTCCTTCCGCCACGACGACGACGACGACCGCGGCAACGGCGCCACTCGCCGGCTTTCCGTCAGCGACCACCACAACCACGGCAACAACATCCTCATCGGCATCCTCATCGGCATCGCCATCGGCAGCAGCACCAGCAGCCCCAGCAGCGGCGGCCAGCCCCGCCTCTCGTCCCACGACGCTGCCGACGGCGGCACCAGGCCCTGCTGTCTCTCGGGGTATCCCCCTCGCACGCACCATGCCCGTCCACGTCCCTGGCACGGCGAACATCACGATGACGACGACCAACGTGACATCGCCGGCGATGCTGGCGATGACACCACCCATTGCCGGTGTGTACGTGCACGTGCACTGCGACTTCAACGAGCTCGACCAACTGCCCGCGCGCCTGCAGCAGCTCCAGCAGCGCATGGCGATGCCCCAGGTTGTGTTTCAGGGGCACGGGCCGGCGGCCGCGACCACACCATCCAGCCAGACGACCGCCACCCCCGTCACCTCCAATAACAACACCACCACCACGGTCACGTCGACCACATCCACGGCAACAGTCGACCCTGATGCGCTTCGCCTCCGTCCGCATCCGGCCTCCGAGGCGGTGCCCATGTCGACGAGAGGCACGCACCAGGAAAACGTGCCGCGCTGGTTTGGGGCCCTCTCGCCAGACGTGCACGTGACGCCGCTGCTGCTGCCGACGATTCTTTCGGCTGTGGGGGAGCGCATTGGTGCGACAGGCGTGCCGGCGTTGCTGGCGGGCAACTGGGCACCGGTGGCGCAGCAACGCCGCTTCATGGCGAGCGAGCTCCTGGCCTACACAGATCGGTTCTGCCCGGCCGGGGTGGCCTTTTCCGATATCTGCGATCGCGAAGCGTGGCGTCTCTATCACCACATTTGGAGCCAGGAGCCGATTCGCCGTCTTGTGGTGCAAGAGCAGCGGCCTGAGATGGCAGCAGTCGACCCCAGCACCGGCCGCACGCCACTGCAGAGCGAGTTCCTGAGTTACCTCCGCAGTTTGCACAACCGCGTGGTGGAGCTGATGCACACCGCCCCGGGCGGGCTCAGCGACGCGGCGTGGATGGTTCAGCTGCGCTCCAACTTGGTGCGCATGGTCGGCGTGGCATACCACCGCAGTGCACACTGGTTCACGCAGGGCAGCGCTGCCCTCACGCGGCTTCTCATGGCCTCGATGGAGCTGCTCCTGCTTCAGTCCCCCAACGGGGCATCGGCAGCCGGTGGGTCGATGGCGATGATGATGCCGTTGATGCGTATGTCGCTGCCCGCGCTGCTCCAGTCGTGGGTGAACGAGTACGAGCGCTCAGGCGTGCGATCAGCCTGCGATGACGACATTTTCTTCTTCGCGTACTTCCCCGAGGCAGGCAACGACGCTGCGCCGGTTGTGCCGACTGCGAGCGATCTTCTTGATGCCGCTTTCAGTGAGCTGCAAACAGAGCAAGCGACGGCGCCACCACAGCAGGATACGCTGGCGGCGCTACAGGCGGCGATTGGAGAGTGGGCCGACGCCGCGGACGTGCCGGCGGACGTGGTGAGCACACTGCACAATATCACCTCTTCGCCTTAACGACGAGAAGGAGAGCGAAAGGTGTGTGCGAGCAAAAAAAAAAAAGAACAAAGCAAAACAGAGGCCAGATATGGCTGCAAAAAGCATGCGTGCGTGTCTAAGTGTGTGGACTTTTTTGCTTTTTTTTTCTTTCTTTTTAACTATTGAACTGTGCGCGTAGCGCTTCCTACCATTCATGAAAAAGAAAGAAAATCTCGCCATCAACAACTATTCCTGATCACACCAACCGGGCGATCACAGTACGACAACCCTGACCAAGCACATAAACAGACTGTTCCCACCCTTCTTGCTGCTCTCTTACTTTTCTTCGTTCTACACCTTTACTTCAGGTTCTGCCATTTGTCGTTTCCATCACTCACCCTTTTTGTTTCTCACATTCTATTCTCCAGATATTTTGGTTTCTTTCTCTGTCACCATGTCCAAGCCCTCTGCCACGACTTTCCGCAAGATCGTCGCGCACGAGTACTCGACGAGCTTCCGCAAGTCGACTCGCATTGAGACAGTGTCCTTCCCCACGGCCCTCAAGCCGACCACGCTGCTCGTGCGCAACCGCTTCGTCGGCATCAACGCGAGCGACATCAACTTCACCGCGGGCGTGTACCAGCCGGACGTGAAGCCGCCCTTTGACTGCGGCTTCGAGGCGATTGGCGAGGTCGTGGAGGTCGGGTCCGCGGTGAAGCACGTGAAGCCGGGCGATGCCGTCGTGACGCAGTGTTATGGCGCCTTTGCGGACTACCAGGTCGTGCCCCAGCGTCACGCGAAGCTCGTGCCTTCGCTGCGCCGCGAGTGGCTGCCACTGGATCTGAGCGGCACGACCGCATCGATTGCACTCGAGCGCGTGCTGAAGCCCGAGAAGGGCGAGCGGGCGATGGTGACGGCGGCCTCGGGCGGCACCGGGCACTTCGCCGTGCAGCTCTTGAAGAAGGTCTACGGCTGCCAGGTCCTGGGCACGTGCTCGTCGGCGAGCAAGGCGGCGCTGCTCGAGTCCATTGGCTGCGATGCCGTCGTCAACTACCGCGCTGTGGCCGAGAGTGGCGAGAAGCTGTCGGCGGCCATCAAGGCGGTGTACCCCGACGGCGCGCACCTCGCGTACGAGTCCGTCGGTGGTGAGATGCTGGACACGGTGGTGAACGCGCTCGCCCTGCGCGGACGTGTGCTGTCCATTGGCAGCATCTCCACCTACGAGGCCGGGGCGGCCGCCGGGGCGAGCACGCGCCCGCTGCCCCTGCGTCTGCTCTCCAAGAGCGCGACGCTGCACACGTTCTTCCTGCCGCACTACGCCAAGTACGCACCGGCGCACTTCGCCAAGTTGTGCGACCTCTTCGAGAAGGGTGTCATTGTGCCGCACATTGACCCCACGCCGTTCAAGGGCCTCGAGGACGTGGCCAAGGCGATTGACTACATGTACGCGCGCAAGAACAACGGCAAGCTTATCGTCGAACTGTAACTGAACTGGCAGAACAAACCGAAAAAAAAAAAAGAGAAAACAAGTTGCCGAGTGTATGTGTGCGTTTGTGTGAAAGTTGCGAAGGGAATGGTCCTTCCTCGCACGGCAAATGGTTGCGCCACCCAAGACTGAAAGACCACGACTGGCATCGCGCGTGCTGCCGGCCGCGCTGCGTGCGATGGGGAAGAAGGAAGAATGTGTGACCGTCCGTTCCCTGAAAAAGAAATCCCCTCTTTCCCTCCCCTCCTCCTTCCTCCGACGCCTATCAGGTCCCTCCGCCGGCCATCCACTTCCTCAGTGGCCGTGCACCCCACCGCGCGCCTGCTTGGCTTGCCCACGCAGGGCAGGCGTGGCGGGGGCGCACGCGGTCGCCCCAACGGTGGGCCGGAGCCCGCAACAGACGGAGAAAACAGAGAGACGTGAAGGAGAAGAGGGGGGGAAGCATGACGAGGAAAAGGGCGAGAGAGCATTTCGAAAAGGGGTACAGGCGAAAAAAAAAAAACTGACGAAGAACGCGTTGTGGCGGGCGTGATGGGCGTGTTCTCTTTTACTGCTGTGTTTTCATAACTGTGTGTGTGTGTTGTATGTGTGTGTGTTTCTCGTGAGAGAGATGAAATGGGAAAAAAAAGAAGAGGGAGACAATGTGGAGACACGGTTCACGGTCAGTTGAGCGCCAGGCCGTTGAGACACTGCGCAAAAGCCAGTACCGCGTGTGTCTCGGCCATCAGCAGCGGTGCGGAGTGCTCCAGCGCGGCCTGTGCGGTCGCCAGCAGCGTCTCCTCGTTGACAGCGAGCGGTGGTGTGTGCTGCGCACGAGCCTTCTTCCGCTGCGCCTGCAGGGCCTCGACGGCAGCGGGCAAATACTCCACCACGCTGCACGGCTTCACGCAGCACAGCACCAGCGTGCGGCACGCCGGGCCAGGCCCCAGCGTCGGCTGCAGGAGCCGCGTGAGAGGGCTGCGATAGTAGGGGATGCGGACGTGCGCAGGCACGGGCACGGGTGGCGCCAACATGTCCTCGTCCATCCACGCCGCCTGCTCGTCGTCGTCGCGATCGTCCGTGTCCTCGCCTTCCGCGCGCGGCAGCCACGGACGCAGCGCACGGCGAAAGTGCTCCTCGGCATGAGCGGCGCGGCCGCTGCTGCCGCGACTGCCGCTGGCCATCGAAGAAAGCTCGACGAGGTCAGTCGCAGCGCGCGAGGCAGCCGTGCCGCCCGGCGGTGGCGTGCGCATTCGCGTGCGCGTGACGGGCACCGTGCGAGAAGGCAGCGGCAGTGGGCAGTCCTGCACCACGCGCGGCAGCGCACAGGTCGTGAGGCGCACGCCGTCGCCCAGCTTCGGCACCGCCAGCGGCCACGCCGACACAGGCTCCCACGCCGCCGGCCCCGTGATCGGCGCTGCGCCGCCTCGCCCTTTGCCAGCACGTACGCCCAGAGAAGCCGACGTCGTTGTGCGCGTCGTGTCTGCAGTCTCGGGCTGGGTAGCGTCGGCCCGTGCGATGGCCTCCAGCACATCGCGCACTGCCGCCAGCTGACGCCGCACGCACTGCGCGCCATCGCGGACAGCGCGGGTGGAGGGCAGCTGCGTGAACGCGTCCTGCCGCACGCTGCCGGCCAGATCGACAAAGGCGAGCGTGAAGTCGTGCGTGCGCGGCGGTGGCGGCCGCTGGCTACGACAACGAGCAAGCGGAACCGCTGGTGAAGACGACGGACGGCGCTGTGCGGATGGTGTCGCAACAGGGAGCGTGGACGTCACACCCTGGCAGGGGAGGTTGAGCGCGAGACGCAGCGGGCTCGCGGGCAGTGCCGCGCCCGTCGCGTCGCCTGCTGCGGCCGCGGCCATGGCCGCCAGCGCCGTGACATCTCTCCTCGTCGTGCCCACCGCCTTGCTGTTCCCCTCGGTCTCGGTCTGCATCGCACTGGACGGTTGGGCCGCCACCATGCGCACGTGCACACGCACCACCACGTGGCTCTGGTAAAAGCCCGGCGGCGGAGTCGGGGCCGCGTCTGCCTCGAGCAACTTTTCATGCGTCGTGCGCGCGGCGGCAGGCGTCGCGGCCTTCGCCGGAGGAGGCGGGCGCTGACAGCGACGGTCTGATATGATCTGGAGCCACGCCCGCGCGTCTGCGAGCGAGTTGACGGCGACGCGCCGGGCCTTGGTTGTCCAGACGGTGCGGTGAATCGGCGCGGTGCCAGTGGCGTCCGCGAGAGGCCAGGCCTCGCCCTCTTCGTCGCTGTCTTCGTCCTTGTAGTCGTTGGTGTCGTGGTTGCCGCTCTTTGTTGTCGTGGCGCGTCGCGTTTGTGGCGTGCGCACCAACACGAGCGGCGTCAAGTGCGACGGGTGCGTGTGCAGACCCGGTCGGAGAGACGGTGAGCCGACGTCCCACGCAGGACGGGCGGGCACCGCGACCTCCTCGGCCCCTTCATGGTCGACCTCGGCCGACGGTGGCCTCGGGTCGTCGAGGAGGTCGTAGAGCTGAGCGTAGTAGACGTCGACCGCCGACAACTCAATGCGCTGCACAAGTCCGTGTGCCGGCGCCGCGTGGGGCGAGCGCATCTGAGAGAGGAGCCAGGCCAGCGTGCGCGGCAGCACACCCTCCGCCGGGCCCCAGTGGCACGTCATCGGCTCCTGCGGAAGCGATCGCGCGCGGGCTTCCGTCGGCTCACCCACCGATCGCATAGCGGAGCCGGCTCTGCCAGCCTTTGCTGGAGTGGCCTTGGTCGCTGTGAGCGTGTTGGCCACAGCGGCGTCGGGCAGAGGGGCTGCGCCAGACTCGCGGAGAGAGGCCGGGCCGGAGAGGGGCAGCGTCGATTCTTCTTGAAATTGCAGGGACATCACCGTCGAGCGTGGGCTCTGCATGTCGGCTGAGTGTGGGACACCGAGGGGTGACGACGCGGCGGTGGAGTGGCTGTCAAAGACAATATCCGTGCTGCTCGCCTGGTCGCTGCCGTCCGCCACGCTGAGCAGTGCTGACGAGGACTGGGGTGAAAGGGCCGTTGCAGACGGCGCATGGCGGCGGCTTTCGTTGTGGCTGCCGTCGTCGCTCAGCGAGAGGCGGAAGGCGACATCGCTGCTCTGTCCATCGCGTGACTGGTTGTCCTCGTTGTCGTGGTCATTGTCGGCTGGTGGAAAAACTTCATCCTTGTCCGCGGCGTGCGGTAGAGGGGGAAGGCCAAACAAGCACGTTGTCTTGCCCGCCCCGGCCGCGCCGTAGAACAGCACGGTCGCACTCTCAGGACTGGAAGGAGGCACCGATCGTTGACGTGGAGAGAGCTTGTCGGACCCCATTGTCTCCTTCTCCTCGCGCGCACCGAGCACCGCGGCACCGTGGTCCATCAAGGACTGCAGCAGCGGCTGCACATGCGCGTCAAACAGTGCAGACAAGGCGCGGGCGAGAGGTGTGCCCGCAGCCTCGGAAGGCAGCGTGCCGTCTGGCAGCGCGTAGGCGTGTGGAAATGACATGGCCTCCCAGCCGGACGACTTCCGTCGCGCACGGGGAGAACCGGGGCGGTGCCTCGGGTCGTACAAGCGGATCTGTTCGCAGTGTGCGCCGCTGACCTCGTCATGCGGCTTGACGACGACACCGTAGCCCTTGTTCATGGTCAGCTGCTGGTGCCGAGAGGCCTGCGACTGGTAGAACGCGACCACGGCCGCAAAGGCCGTGCGGAAGGACAACGGCTTGCTCGCCAGCCAGGCGGCCAGCGAAGGAAACGGCGAGGCATCAGACCAACCCAGAGGAGATGAAGCGCCTGCGGGTCGTGGCAGAGGCGGGGGGAGGCACAGAGGGGCTCGGCATACCGGCACGGCCCGCACCGACGGCGGGGTTGCGCGGGAGAGCGCCACCGTGCGCGTCGAGGCGTGGCCCCCGGCGTGCGACGACGAGGCCTCCGCAGCACGAAGGGCGGCCGCCTGCTGTGTGCCACGATAGCGCAACGCCGCCAGGTAGGCGACATCGTCCTGCATGAACGCGGTCTCGGACACCAACAGACTCGCCAACGCCGAGAGCTGCTCTGCGGGGTGCGCGGACGGGGCGGGGGCGGTAGACGTCCGATGCCCCTTGTGCGCGATCTTTTCGCGCGCGATCGTGTCCGGCAGCGCGGCCAAGAGATCACGGTGGTCTGTCAGAGTGTGATGTGCCGCGTCTAAAAGTCCGCGCAACGTCACCAACTGCGAGGCCGTAGCGGCCTCCTGCGCAGCGAGTCGATCCGATGCGTGGGCAAGTGCCGCGGTGCGTCGTGTGGCCTGGGCGAGCTTCTTCTCCCACGCCGCCTTTTGCGCGTCCACGTACGATGCCAGCTCTTTGATCTGCGCCGCATGACGGGCCTCGTCGTACGCCTTCTCGGCCTCGAACTGCTTCTCTGCGGCCTCGTCCTCGGCAGTGCGTGTGTTGTGCGTGTGCAGGAGTGCCGCGAGGGCGTGGAGCTGGGCCACCAGGGCCTCGGAGGCAGGCGGCGGCGAAGGTGGTGGAGAAGATGGCGGCACGACAGTGGTGGTGTCCGTGCCAACCCGACTGTCGGGTGCCAGTGTAATGCGATACTTGTCGAGCATGCGCTCCGCCGCCCGCAGCACATCGCGGCTCGTGCGCACGCCACTGGTATCTTCTGCAAGCGAAGGGACCGAGGAAAGAGACGTCGCGGCGACGGCTGGTGCTGCTGCTGCTGCTGCGGAGGTTGCCGTCGCTGGGGAGGAGATTGATTCTGTGGAGGCCGCCGTCCTCGGCTGCTGCGGCGACTCGCTGTAGCGCAGCTGTCGACTTTCCGAGTTGTGCGCACTGTGAGGCGGTCCTGTCGGTGCGTGGTGGTGGCTCAGAAAAGGTTGATATGCCGTCGGTGTGCGTGCCTCCATGACGGTGCGTTCGTCGACCTCCTCCTCCTCCTCGTCATCGTCCTCGACGTTGATCGGCAGCGGTGAGAGCAGCCATGAGGCGCGCGTCGGAGGTCCCGGGGTCCGCGACGTCGACCCTTTTTCCGGCGTCGGCGACGGTACCACAAGCCGATGACGTGCTGCCGTGGCACCGACCTCCACGGCGAGATCCGCGTCCAGAAACGGCGCACGTGGTGGTCTTCGCGGCGCCGACGTAATCGGGTGTTCTGTGCGAAGCGGCTGTGCGGCTGCCTGAGAGCCCGCCAACACCGATGGGCTTCGCTCCGTCGCGAGGCTCGAGTAAAAGCTGCCAAAGGCGGGGGAGCTCATCGAGCGCGAAGAACCAGACGCGACGGAGGCGACAGAGGCCACGGGCGACCGGGTGGGGGTGGTGGCACTGGCGGCGTGCATGGCGTCACGTGTGGCTGTGGTGGCCTTCTCGCTCTCGGTGGTGACGCTCTCCGTCACGGTGGAGGCCAGCGTGAGGGTGGAGGCCTCCGTGTACGGCAGTGTGCGATCGCCTGCCGCGTGTGCGATGATGCGTGGATGGGCGTCAGCCTGTGTGTCGCGAACACACACGTGCGGAGACGACAAGGACGACGATGTGAGTGAGGACGGCGAAGACGGTGCGGAGGACGAGGACGAGCGCGGAAGAGGCACAGAGGTGGGTACGCTCTGGCTGGTACTGGTGCTACTGCTGCTGATATCGTTGTTGCCCGTCGCTGCTGCGGTGTCACCAGGCTGTGTCGTCACGGTCGCGGTGTCGTCTGCACGCAGTGGCGATGGCGTGATGGTGCGATGAAACGGTTCGGTAGTGGTAGTGGTCGTGGTGGTCGTTCGACCGAGGGCAACCTCCTTTTCTTCGCGAGGCACGGACAGGCGTGAAGGCGGAGAAGACGAGCCTGACGAGGACGGCGAGCGCGAGGCTGAGACGTTCCCCTTGACGCGCGCGTTGCGGTCACCGCTGAGCGGCCCAGCGCGGGCGAGCGCGGACAGCCCCTCGACAGAAGCCCGTCGCAGCGGCAGGCGGCCACTCGCCGTGGTGCTCGGCGGCACCGCCACGGCGACCGCGGTGGTCGAGTTGGTTCGCCGTGGGGGCGAGAGCGTGTGTCGCGCTAACATCACGCGAGCGGGCTCCTGCGCACGCACGACGGCCTCATCGAACACGAACGAAACGTTCTTCGCGCTTCGCTTTGGGCTGGACATGGCGCTGCTCGTGACGCTGGACACGTGGCTTGATGACGCCGGAATCGCGACCGGCGCGTCGGGCGAGTGGGCGGGGTAGACCTCCACGACAGCGCCAGCCGGCACCTTGTACGTGGTTTCTGGCCACGAGACGTCGTCGCGAGTGCTGGCGTGCATGTCACCAGAGGCAGACATGCGGACGGTGCCGTTGCCCTCTGCGATGCACATCGGTGTTGTCACCGCTCCCGCTGTGTGTGGCTGTGGCGTGGTGGGTGCGTGCGAGGACACGGAGGCGTCCACGACAGTTCGCCACATCAGCCGGTACGGCGACGAGGCCTCGCGCGATGGCGGCAACAGCACCCGTTCGATTGTGCGGCGCAGATCGTGCACGGTCAGCCGCGTCACCGCGCACAGGGGCGACGTGTCGTCGAGCTCCACTGTGAGCACGTAGTGCGGCTTCGTGCGCCGTCGACGACCGGACTGAGTGGGAGAGAGTGGGTCAGGGGCAGCCATGGCACGCGTGGGCAGCGATGATGATGATGATGCTAGTCCTTGTGAATCGGGTGTGAGGCAGGAGACAATGGTGATCGTAGCGGAGTTCTTGCGCACCGCAGGCGAGTCTGATGAGGACGTCGTCAAGGGCATATTGCGCACGATAATGATTGCGTGTGTGTGGGTGGGTGGGTGGGTGGGGGTGGGTTTCTATTGTCGTTTTTAGGGGGTTTGTGTAAACGATGTGCACGGTGTAGACAAAAAAAAACTTTGTCGATGCACTCGGGTTGTTTAAAAGTGAGAGAATATGACAACGAGTGAGGGAGAGGGCGGTTGTGAGTAAAAGAAGGATGCGTTCAAGTGCACACGCAGAACTCAGTGTGCTGCCAGCGAAGCTGAGCGCGTCACGAAGGATGAGCAGAGATCAGGTCCACAGTTTACAGGTAAATCGTCTTGGCTTCTTCGGTGTCACAGGGTTGACGTGAGTGACTCCACCACGTCAAAAAGTCGAGCAGCGACGAAGCGCTGTCTTTCCCTCGACTGTTTCCCAACCAAGTGGGCACAACGAGGTTGGTCGCGGGTTATCCGTGTGATCATCGCCTCTGTGTCTGCCCTACTGTAGGGGAAGAGAGAGTTGCTGTTTTCGATTGCTATTGTTGTTGTTGTTGTTTTTCGGGTGTTTTGTACGGATCTAAAAAAAAACATCAAGTCAACTGTTCAGTGTGTGCGTTCCTCGTAGGGTATTACTTCTTCCGTTACTTTTCACTTCACTTTCTGCAAACAAAAAAAACAACAAACACGTGGTTCTCGCAAAACGCCGGGTACTTTGCGTCGAAGGACATGTTTCCTTCTGTTTCTCTGCCTCTTCTCATTCTCTTTTTTTTTTTTTTTGACACCTACTGCGAGGCATGCAAAGAAAATAGGAGAGAGAGAGAAGATTACCTCATGTATTCAGCGGGGTGCGAGAACAAAGCCCTGGGTACGTATCTGTGTATGGGCGCGTATAATCCCTCATGTCCGTACGTGCATGAGCACGCACAAAAAAAGAAAAGAAAAAGCAGAAAGAAAGAAAAAGTAGCGCGCCAGCACTTTTGTGGCTTCATTGAGTAGCGATCCGGTGTTGCTGTTGGGGTTTTTTTTTTTTGTAGTTGTGGTTCCTGTGCGGCAGGTCCGCAGGGAACTCTATGATCTTTCTGGTCGCTGAGAGCCAGAGGGGGAAAAAAACGCGGGCACGAGGAGCGCCTGCGTGTCAACCCGACCGAAAGGGGGGAAAAGGGGCAGAAAACAACGTGGAGAAGGTTCTGGTGTGGCATGATTTCTTCATGCGTCTATGCGTAATCATTTAAAGAAAAAAACAAAAAGAACTGCTGAAATGCAATCAAAGAAAAAAGGAAAAAGGAAAAAGGAAAAAGGAAGAAAGGAAAGGAAGCAAAATATTTCCGTACGCATTCGTGTGTACCGGTGTCACGAACGAAAAAAAAAGAAAATGTCAGAAAAAAAGAGAGAAAACAAACAAGGGATTGTTCGGGGTTTTTTCTTCTTTTTCATCGCGCAGGTCAAGGCTGATCTGCGCAGTCGTTTTCTCACAGTTAAGGCAAGGAGCCCATCGGCTCAACAAGAGATATCAAAATAAAGCAAAACAAGTCTGGGAGCACATCGTCTGAAAAAAAAGCTGATTTTCTGCGGTTTTGCCGCGTATTCACTTAACCTGGTCTGCGTGCATGTTGATAATTTTTCTGCGTGCCACTCACCAGGGTTTCATGGTCACAACAGCCCATGCGCCGCGCCAGACTAGTTTTTGTTTTGTCTTGTGTGAATCAGTCTTTTGTGTTTACTGTTTGTCATGTTTTTCTGTGTGGGGGAGTGCGCAACAAAAATAAGAGAGAAAGAAGTGAAAAAGAACAAATCTACCAATCACTCTATAGTTGTATTCAGCACACGCGGACGCTCAAAAAAAAAGAAAAAAGAAAAAAGGAAGTGCATGGAAATTGAAGACTGCCACGTCAAAAAAAAAAAAAAAAAGCGAGAAGCACGCCAATATTTGGTGAATGTCGTCCATGAACGTAGTCACATGATGGTTCGTGCGTTATTTACCTTTCCTTTCCTTTCTTCGTTTGGTTAATGAGTGATATTTTTTTTTGCCGATGTGTCCCTACGGTTAGGCCTCCGCGAGCGTGGCACACGTGGAGATCTTCTCCATCCAGATACGGCAGTGGAACTGCGAGAAGAGCGTCTGCAGGAGCTGGCGGAAGTCCACGCGCACGTTGCTGTCGTAGTAGAAGGTCAGCTTCTTCTTGTTGTACTGGTACACCGCACCCACAACGGTCAGAGGCAAACCGGCGCGCTCCACGGCCTCGCGGCACGGCTGCAGAGCGACCCGCGCCTCCTCCGCCTGATCGTGCAACCAAATTTGCACTTCGCTGGCCGTCGCCGGTCGCAGCACGTGCGGGGGCACGCGGTGCTTCTGGAAAGAGCCGAGCGTGCGCAGCGCGGAGGCCGCGTGTGGGGCCTGCTCGGAGCCGTCCGCGTTCTTCGGGGCCTCAATCATCTGGCAGGTGAGCACGCAGCCAATGTCCTCGCCGCGATCTGCCTCGTACAGGACGTAGCTGTCCTTCTCCACAGGGGCGGTGGAAAAGATGTCCGAGGTGAGATTGAGGTGACCGACCACGGTGACCGCGTACTGCAGCACGCTATCCGGGCGGGAGAAGATTGACACATCGTTGGTGTTGGTGGTGTTGTTGGCGATAGTGTGCTCGGCGCGTGCCTGTGCGCTGCGCTTCGTGTTGCCCTTGGCGGGCTGCGCATGAAGCACGACTGAGTCCACAATGCCGCTGGCGGGCTCCATCGACAGCGAGGGCCTGTGCTGCGGCTGATCCTTCACTTGCTGAATCAGAGCACGCAGTGCCTGGCCGAGGACCGGCTGCGACTGCTGCTGCTGCTGCTGCTGCTGAACATCGTTGGTGTTGGTTGTGTAGGGCATCACCACGCGCACTTCCATGTCCTCCGACTCCGCCTCATCCAGGGCCTGCTGCAGAGCGGTGCCCATGTTCGACATTGGCAACTTTCGCATCGGTGTCTCCAGCTGTGGAGACTGCATGCGTGCGTGGCCGGCAGACGCGGTCTTGGCCTGCTGCTGCTGCTGTTGCTGTAGTTTGCGGGTAGAGCGGTGCTGGGAGAGCGTGAGGCCGGCCAGCTCATTGTCGAGATCGGCGTGGGGCTCGTACGCTTCCGTGCTGAGGCGCTTTGTCGTGTCGGCACCACTCGTCTTGGTGGTGCTGCCCGAGAGCATCGCGCCGCTGGCCGCCGCCGCGGGGGTGGCCAAGGTGGCGGTGTGATGCGTGGGCGTCATGGACACCTCCGTCGACCTGTCCATCTTTGAGCGAGGCAGCGGGGTGTTCACGGCGGCCGCAGAAGCCGGCGCAGTCGTCGTGGTCGTCGTGGTCGCCACAGCGGAGGGGGTGAGCATGGTGCCTGTCGCTGGCGACCAGGGAGCGCTGTACGGCGACAGGGCCGGCGACTTGAACGGGCGCGTGGTCGGCGCCTCCGCAGCCGCGATCGTCGTGCTCGTCGTTTCCTCATCGGAGAAGAGAGAGGTGTGGTGCGCCTGGCGACCGTGCGTGGCGCGCAGGTGAGAGGCGTCGAAGGGCGACACCGCCGCCGCATCCGCGGGCTCGCCGGCATCCTTCATGTACGCGGCCGTGCTGGACGAGTACGGACGCGAGCTGTGGGTCGAAGGCGCGGTTGCCGTGGTGTGGGGAAGAGGCTGCTGGTAGCCGTAATCCGCCGGGCGGGACGTCGTCGTCGGCTTGCCCGTGCTCCCTCCGGCTGGCGGCAGGTGCGGACGCGGAGAGGGGTCCTCGGTGTCGTCGGACATCGTCGCCCGCTTTGGCGTCGCGTCCCCAGCGCACGGCGCGGCGGCGCTGGTGCGGGTGGGGCAGGCGGCCGCCGTCTCCGCCACGGCAGGGCCGCACTCGGGAGTGGGAGCGGGTGCGGCGACGGTGGAGAGGCCCGTCGACGCGCGCACCGCTCGTGAACGTGGGGCGGGGGCCATCGTCGGGGCCGCGAAGGACGCCTGGCGAGGGGCGAGCCGCTCGCACGGGGCCAGCGCACGCGGCTCCGCCACCACCGCCGGCGTGCCAGAGACAACGTCCGCCCTCGTCACGACGGCGGTCGCCGCGTCGACGGGCCCCTCCACCGGTGCGGCGACAATGTCGGCGTCGAGGACCTGATCGAGTCCAAAGGCGTACATGGCCTCCGTGCGAGACGCGAAGTCCACAAACTGCGGGAACTGCAGCACGACGCCATCCGAGGGTCCGTACACGGCGGCCTCGAGACCTGCACTGGTGGTGGTGCCGGTGCCGGTGGTGAGCGGCGAGAGGACCTGCGAGGCGGGGCCGGAGGGACGAGGAGCGGTGTTGTACGGCGGCTGCGCGGAGCTGCGGCCGGATGTTTCCGCGGCGGGTGTGTGGTAGGCCATCGGGTAGAGTGGGGAGGCGAAGGAGGAGGTGCCGAAGCTCGGGGAGGCCAGCGTGGTGCTCGGCAGCGAGGCCGCCAGCTCGCCGTTGAAGTCGAGCTCCGTGTCCTCGCGGACAAAGCCGTCGTTCATGCGCTGAAGGCGCGCCAGCTGGGCAAGCGTGGTCGGAGAAGCGGTCGGGACCGGCAAAGCAGACGTGTAGGTGAGCGGGGAGCCGGCGGCAGCAGCGGCTGCAGAAGTGGCACGCGAGCGCGGCAAGGAGGGCTGACAGCCAAAACTGCCACGCAGGGCTTGAGAGCCGGGGACGCTGGTGAAGGCCGCGTCGCTACGACGGCCGGGCAGCGAGGCGTTGCTGAGCGAGGGCAGCGCGTGCGCAGGCGGCAGAATCGGCGAGAGCTGCGAGAGGCTCGAGCCCAGGTCGTAGAGGCTGCCGGAAGTATCGCGCTGGACGAAGTTCGACGGCGACGGCTTCTGCGACATCGGCTCCTGTGACTGCGTGTACGGGGCCTGTGGGGACATGTGGCGGGTGTTGGTCGTCGTATACGTGCCGCTACCACTCGCCGCCATCAGGCCAGCCGAGCGATACGGACCTGGTACGGTGGTGCTGGCCGTCGTCTGCAAGGGCGCCGGGCGCGAGAGAAGATAGCGCGAGGTTGTCGATTGGGCGCCAGCGTGGGCGGCGTCCTCGTCTGCGTCATTCGAGGCAAACGCCACGTACGAGCTATACGGCAGATACTCCTGCTGCTGCTGCTGCTGCTGCTGTTGCAGTTGTTGCTGCTGGGAGGCGTAGGCACTGGCGTAGTTCTCGCCTGCATTGGTCGCGGCGCCGCCACACCGTCCCTCGTACGCCTCCACATGGGCGTCGGCGGCCGCCTTCTGAGGATCCGCGTAACGTCCGCGACGGCTGGGCACGTCTGAGTCTGTCTGAGGATGCGACATCGGATCGTGCGTCCGAAGTGGCGGGCAAAAAAAAAAGAAGAGGGGGTGAAAAAGATCGATGAGTCGTGAGCAGACTGGCACGGTCGATTTGGATCTATAGGGAAAACGAGTGTCAAGGAATGGCTGTCGAGGAGATCACGAAAAAGTTGAGCAAGAAAGAAGAAGAAAACGAGCAGTGAGCGGTGCGTTTGGTACACCCACAGAACTGCTATATTATTTTGTGTTGCGAGTTTTCTTACTCTTTGCACTCTTTTTTCTTGTTTATGGTGTGTGTTTTCGTCAGTCGTTCTATGTATCCTTGTGTGTTTTACGTATATGTACGTGTATCTATAAAAGTGTGCGGTATCTGCCTTGGTGCGAGAAATGCGAGGTATCTTGTTGATACAGTATTTCTTTCCTACCTGCGAATGGTATCGTGCACAGAAAACAATAGAAAAAGAGAAGAAGAAAGCGGCAGGATAAGCGAAAGAGAAAGAATGGTGAAAGAAGAAGTGGGGGTGCGTTGATGGTTGTGCCTGGTGCATATGCTGGTTGGTACTGGGCCTGAGTGAAGGGGATGGCAGTTGTTCGCCTTGGCCCATTCAATCGACAGAGAGCAGGAGATGGAGGGTTGCGCAAAAAGAAAAATCAAATCCTGGGGACGTCTACGCTCACGCCAAGTTGTGTGTCTCCGCAAAGCTGCGTCTCGCGCCAGTGCGAGTGTGTCAAGAGTGGAGGAAGAGGTTCAAAGCCACCGCACTTTTTTAACCTCCTCATCGATCTACGACTTTCCCCTTACAGTCCTTTTTTTTTTTATTGTTATCGGTTTGTTTGTTTTTTTTTGTTTGCTTTCAATTGGGGTGATTGGGCTTAGGGCCGATCGAGTTAGTGATTGTGTGTTAAAGCAGAGAAAGAGAGAGAACAGCAAAAACAAAGCATCAAGTGTTTTGTCGGCGTGCACAGCACGAAAAACACCTAGTGTGTTGTGCACGTGCGTGTGCGCTGTTCTCAATGCTCAACCAATCTCTTTCCCTGTGTCTGTTAATCGTCAGTGAATCTGCAAGGGGGTTTGTTATATTGTAGTTTTTTTCCTGTTTCATCAAAAAAAAAATGGCGCCATTGGTAGCCCGTTCCTAACAAGCGTCGAGAGAAAGAGGGAGGAATACGGGAAAAAAAAAATGCACGAAGAAATGGGAAAGACAGACGAGCAGCCTTCGCTGTCTTGACTTGCCGCACATTTTTTGTTTTGTTTGCTGTTTAATTTCGACGCTACCTCTCATCTTAACCTGATGACGCGCCTGGGTTTTTTTTTTATTTACTCGCCTTGGATTTTGTTATGTTGTGCTGTTGCTGTTGTTGGTCTGTGTGCTCGGCCATGGGCCCTTCACCCCAGTCCCAAATCATGGATGCGGCCGTGATGTCTACGCCTCCTCGTTCTCGGCGACATCCTCCAGGCGCTGGCGCTTCAGGGCGGGCTCCTTTCCCGTGCCCGCGGTCCTCTTGCTCGCCGCCGTGGCGAAGTCAAGAGAGCGGCCAATCACCTCCACGGCCTCCGCCGGCATCGGCAGCGGCTGGAACTCCTCCGACAAGCACGCAATGGACGGCGTCACCGCCCCCTCCGGCGGGGCACCGCAGAGCACCACGATGCGCTTGCCCGTGATGGCAACGGTGGCGGAGAAGCGCGAGGTGATGCCGCGCGATCCCTTCGTGCGAAGCGCCGGCAGTGAGTCGATCACGCCGGCCTTGCGCAGCACGCTCAGGCCCATCTTGGCCTTGAGCGGCTCCGGCAGGTGCTTGAAGTGGAACGGGAAGCAGAAGAACTTGTCGGTCACGTCCTTGAGGGTTGTGTTCGCGACCTGCACGCGGGCATCGATGCGGAACTCCTCGGGACTGCGGCGCATCAGCGTCGGCTGCTCGGGGCACGTCATCATGCGGAAGTACTCATTGTCGGTGAAGGCAATGTCGAGCGTCCAGACCTGGAAGGCGCCAATCTCGCACGTCTCCACGTCCTGCTGCGGACTCGTCAAGTTGATTCGACGGCCAATGATGCACTGCATGCCGTCCGGCACGTAGCGCTTGGTGCGGTTGGACAGGACGCCCTCGACCGCCTCCACATTGTAGTGGCCGCCCACACGCGCAATAAAGTCGGTGATGTCGGCGTTCTCGGTGCCCGGACGGAGAAGGTGGATCATGCCCTCCAAAGACACGCGGGCGGCCTCGACGGCGTTGCACGCCTCCTGGCGCATCTTGGGGTTGGCGGGCGAGGCCGATGAAGACGGCGCAGCGGCAGCAGCAGCATCAGGGGAGGAAGAGCTCGCCTGTGCGGGCACAATCAGCGTGCGCGCGGCGCTGACGGGGTAGCCGTCAATGTGGCAGCCAATGTGCAGCTTGACGACGTCGAGCGCCTGCAGCTTCACGGCATCCTCGCGGTGGTACGGCGAGTGGTTGCACAGGACCTCGTTCACGGAGACGTTGGTCGGGTACGAGAGACCCTTGATGATGCGCTTGCCATCCTCGTTCTTAGCCTTGGAGAAGACCGCCTTGAGTCGGCTGAGGGCATCGAGGTCACCCTGATCGCACAGGGCCTTGGTGTTGGCGCCGGGCACACAGGCGGCCGCCAGCAGGTCGAGCACCTCGTCGACAATGCGGCCAGCCATTTTGTACTTGGTCATGACGTCCTGCACGTGAATGGTGTTGCTCTCGTCCTCGCTCGCCTCGAAGACATCGTCGCCCTCGAACTGGTCCTCGAGTTCCTCGATGCGGCCGCGCACCGACATGGAGCGCAGGCGCTCGGCCGTGCTCTTCGAGCGCGACTTGGTCGTCTTCTTCTCTGGCTTGCCCTCCTCGTTCGCCGCCGTCTTGGAGGCCGCGCGAGAGCTCGGTGCCGCGGAGGTGCTCTTCGCCTTGGACCGCATCGACGTCGAGGATGACGAGTCGGGCCACACCACACGCTTGATCTTGCGCAGCGTCACGGCCGGAGTGGCCTGCACGTGCGAGCCGGTGGTGGAGCTCTCCTCGGATTGCGCGGCGGCCGTGCGCTTCGTCGCGTCGAGCTCGCGGCGCAGCTCGTGCATCGACGTGCTGCGCTCGCGCTTCAGGCGCAGCGTGGGGCGGTTGCTCTTGCTGCGACTGGCACTGTAGCCACGACCCATTGCTCGGTCTGTTTGGTGAAGGGGGGGGGGAAAGAGAAAGAAAGAAAAAAGAGGACTTTATGTGTGTGTGTGTGTGTATGTGTTTACGTGTGACGAAAAGTAGATGGTTTAGGGATTGTATGTTGAAGAAATGAAAATAGGAAGTGTGTGTGCGCGCCATGAGTGCGAGTTTAACGAAGACAAATAAAATCAGAGAGTAGAAGAAGAGTGTACGTACCGCTCTTTTTCGCCTCATCTTGCATCTTGGCACTTGCCCACACCAACGGTGTGGAAGAAGGAAATGTGTGCACAGCACGCGGAAGAGGTCAGAAAAAAGAGCCGCTGTCTTGCGTCCTTTTCGTGCTCCTCCTGGCCGTTCATGATCTGTGGCTCTCTCTCTTTTTTTTTTTGTTCCACGCAGGCCGACAGAAGCGCGATCAACTGCGTAGTTGAGCAGACGCTGTGCAACGTTTTCTTGATTACCTGATTGGTTGATTGTTTTTTTTTGTTCGTTTGTTTGTTTGTTTGTGTTGACAAGAGGAAAAAGCGTATGTCCACCATCGCCATCACAGCCCATATTGGGGGAAAGGGGGGAAGAAGGGGGTTTGGTACAGACCAAAAACATCAGCCAATGGAGAAAAAGAAAAACGATCTGGTGCATGGTGGCACTGGTTGATGTTGTTAGTGGATCGTTCGTGCATGCCTGGCCGTCCTCGCTTCCCTTTTTCATTTCCCCTTTTCATCCCCTCAGTTGCACCTGAATCCAGACGCAGGTGTATGTGTGTGTGTGTGTGTGTGTGTTACTTCTTCTTGCGCTTCACCGTCCGAGCACGCACGCGGCGAGGAGCAGCCGTCGTCGTCGTCGTCGTCTCCTCCTCCTCGTACTCCTCCTCATACTCCTCGTCCTCTTCAACGTCTTCATACTCCTCGGCATCCTCCTCCTCCTCGGGCTCCGGGGCCGCGGTCGTTGTGGTCGGTCGTGCCGTGGCCTTGGCCGCGCGCGGGCGACGTGCCGGGGCGCGCGTGGTCGGCGCCGCCGTCGTTTCCTGCTGCTTCTTCAGCGCGGCGAGCTCCTTCTCCAGCTCAGCCAGGCGCGCTGCCTCGCCGCCATTCGTGGCCTCCTCCTCCTCCTCGTCCTCTGTCATGTCGTCCTCGTTGGTCATTTCGATCGATCCACGAACACCAGCGCGGGCGGCAGGGGCCTTGGATTCGTGGACGTCGTGACCGTAGTTAACGTCAGCGAGCGGGGAGAGGTGCGTGTAGACCACATCGTGGATCTCCGACACGCCGCCGGTGGCCGCGGTGAAGCCCAGAAAGTACGGTGTCTTCTCCACATCAAGCGGGACCTTCTGGTTGACCTGGAAGCACAAGACCTCGTCCTTACCGTGCGTCTTGGACGCGTACACCTGCAGCGTGCCGGCGTTGTAGCGCACACGCACCGTGGCCAGCTTCGCCGGCGGATGCTGATTGACAAAGTCAAAGACGCAGTTGCCGAGCGTCTCGCCCCGGAAGTCGCGCTGAGGCGAGTACCGGCGCGGCGGGTTCACACCGGACTCGTAAATGACGCTGATCATCGGGTTGTCGCGGCCATTGTCGTTGTCGTAGACGTCAAAGAGAATGCCGATGCCCTTGAAGGTGGGCGGGTGGCCAAAGAGGGCGCCATTGGCGTGTGGGATCGCGTCGACGATCCACATCGCGAAGCCGTCCGCGCCCTTGCCCGGCTGCTCGCGGAAGACGTGGAAGCCGACCACAATCTCGAACGCCGTCATGTCCAGTGGCTGCGTGTTCCAAAAGTGTCCCGTCTGGCTGGTTTCCTGCGGCGTGAGGCGCACGTACTTGTCGGTGATGACGGTGGACCCCGACGAAAGCCAGTGCGGAACATCCTCGTCCTTCTCAGCGCCGAAGTAGTAGCGCAGGAGCGGCGGGGAGAAGGAGTGGTGGTCGATTGTGGAGGCCACGACACGCTGGTGCTCCTCGTCCGACATCGGATCGCGCTCGTACATGCCCTCTGCGGACGCCGCGAGTGGAGTGCCGATGAGACACACGACGATCAGCGCCACGCCCACAAGGGCAAGGAGTCGCATCAGGGATGAGTGATGGGATGACATTGGATGTGGTGCCCTCGCAAAGAATACAGTTTGTTGGGTTGTTTGTTTGGTGTGTGTATGTGTGTGTGTGTGTTTACGAATGCTTACTGTCACTCGGCCGTGTTGTGTTTCACTCCGGGAGGGGGGCTCAGTGGCGGATCTCTTTTGCGCAGGAAGTGGAGAAAATGACAAGGCAGTAGAAATTATGCCTTGTGATACCCCCTCTGTCTTCCTCGTTTCGCAATGCTGGGCAAACTGAGCACGAGACAAGTGTGAAAAATCCTGTGCGAGAGTGATTCGTTTTTGTCGAGAGGAGAAAAAAAAAACAGAGAGAAGAAAAATGAGGAGGGAAAGCCGAGAAGAGCAAAGGAGTGGATCGGTCAGGTGAGAGACTGATTGGCTAAGAGAACAGTGAAAAGCAGAAAAAAAAAGAGAGAGCTAGCATGTGCACGCACCAGAAATAACCAGATGGTGTCACTTCTCATGCATCTCCTTCTGCGCTTGTGCCTCTGTCCTCATATTGGCACAACAAGTAGTCAGCGAAAGCGATTCCCGCGAGATGGCCGAAGGAAACATGGATTGCAAGATACCCTTCTCCGTGTGTGTTCGCAGACGTTAACGGAGATTTAACATGTTTTTGCTCAACCAGGGCTTGTGGTTACGTGTGTGTTTTTGTTTTTTGACAGGATGATTTTTTTCCACTGATGTGCGAGTGAAAAAGCCACACGCAGTTTACGTTGGGTGTGCGCCTTCTTCTCTGGCCTGACACACGCACACGTCATACACAGCACCAGCTTTAACTGCTCATCTGCGTGCTTGCATGCACGAAAAACAACAACAACAAAAACCCACGGGGACGAATGACGAGAGCAAAAAAAAATCATGTAAAAGGAAAAAAAGGCACGAAAAAAGGGCAATAAAAGTGCGTGCGCACCGTGTGGGCTTAGCCGCCGGACACACGCACACACTCACACAATACCACGTGGAAGTGTGCGTGGGGGGTAAATCTACATTTACAAGTGTATCGGGGCTAAAACGAGAAGAAAAAAAGACAGTGAGAACAAAAGGAGAAGCGCAAGAAAAAAAAACAGCAACGAGGACAGCAAAACAGAAAGTACAACGAGGGTTGGTTCACATGGGACGCCTCTCTCCTTTTTTCGGAATTCGCAAGACTGGGCTGGAATTGCTCTCCTAAAGTGGCCGCACGTATGTGTACATGTGTATGTACATGTGTATGTATGTATGTATGGACTTGTGTGTGACTTGTTTACAATGTAATAGCGCGTGCTGGGACGCGCCGGGGGGAAAGGGAGAACACACACACACACACACATACATGCGGCTCATCGGACGTTGGGGTTGTTGCTTTTTATTTCTGTCCTGATTGTGTTTTTTATGCTGTCATAGACACAACACAAATATCATGTCTAGTCAATCGGCGACTGGTGTGCGCAGCAGCATGGAAACATGTTGCGTGTTAGCACTTTGCCGCAGTTCGCTTCCTAACTGTCACTTTTTTTCTTTTTTTTCCTTTTTTTTGTTTTTTAGTCACGCACACACGCGCACAGTGACTAAATTCATCTCTCTCTCTCTCTCTCTCACACGTCTTCTTCTTTTCGTCTGGCACGGGTTCTTGTTTTCTTCTTCTTCTTTTGCACTTGGGCGACAAGAAGGGGCGGGGATGCAAAGGCGTCAACCACGGACGACGTTGCCTCTCACGTTTTCTTTTCTTCTTTTTTATCTTCTCAAGAGCCTCCTTACTTGGCAGCGGCCTTGGCGATCTTGTACTTGGCAATCTCCTGCTGCAGGGCCCTATCAACCTCGACATCGTCGTCAATGGCCTCGCCAGAGATGGGGTCGACGTGACCGACCTTGTCGATCACATCCTGCAGGGCGTCGTACTCGAAGCGGTGGCCATTCGCCAGCACAACAGGCTCCTTCATGAGCTTCCCGGTCAGCTGGCAGCAGTACTCGGCGGGGTGCTTCTTCTTCTTCTTCTTCTCGGTCGATGTCGGACCGGCCTCGATCTGTCGGACGGTGCCGCCCGAGGGGCTCTGCGCAGACGGGGCGCCAAAGAGCACACCCGCCGCCGCGAGCTCCCCAAGAAGGTGGCCGAGCGCGAGTTGCATAATGACGGCCTGGAGCGTGTCCAGCTGCTCCTCCAGTCGCTCCATCGCCTCGTAGGCCTCGGCGTCCTCGCGCAGCTCCTGCTCCTCCTTGGCGAACTTCTCGTGGAGGAGGTCCACGGAATCATTCGCGCGCACGCAGTAGGGTGAGTCCTCCTTGCTGAAGCAGATGGCAAAGCCCTGTGCGGCGTTGACGCGCACACCGGGCTTCAGCGGATTCTTGTCGTTCGCGATGGTGCTCAAAAACACATCGAGCGAGCCGGCTAAGTTGACGGGGCTGGTGATGGTGCGTGCGTTAATGTTGCACAGACACTCCACCACGTAGATGAGGCACAGCATGCCCACGTACTCGGCACGCAGCATCGGCTCCAGTCGCGTCGTCTGCTGCACCAGCGAGGCCAGTGCCTGCAGCAGCACCTCTGTCAGCTGGACAGAGGTCGGTTGCTTGTAGAGCGCCAAGCGCGCGAGACGGAGCGCGGCCACGCTGGAGTTCAAGTACGCGTTGTTTGCACTGTTGTCCTTGATCTCCTCGTTGGCCTTGGCGCGCTCCCACGCGTGCAGGGTGGCCATGACGTACGGCACGAGCACCTGTGCCACAAACGCCTGGCCTTGCGTGGTGGACAGCAGCTTCTGCTGAAACTCGGCCGCACGTTCGGGCTGATCAGCGTTGAATTCGACGAGGTTGCTGACAAAGACGGAGACGTAGCGCAGCATGACAGCCCACTGCAGCAGCTCGTACTTCTGCATTGGGGAGAGCGACTTGACAGAGCCCAGAGTTGCCGGGGAGGCCAGGCCGCCCAGACCCTCCGCGCCACCGGTGGAGTTGCGGTTCTCCCCGGAAAGCTGCCAGCGCTCAATGAGCTCCTGGAACAGGGTCGGCAGCAGCTGCTCACGCTCGCACTGCTGAAGCAGCGTCGCCATCTTCGCTTGGAAGGCCGTGACGCTGGTCGTTTGCATCGTGGCGGTTGGATTGGGGTCTGCTGTGAAGTAGGTGGTGGGTGTGCTGAGCTCGTAGAGGCAGCGCATAGTGGCGTGCAGGAGCTGCCACTCGTAGCTGCGGTTCCGCAGAATAGAAACGAGCATGGTGACCAGTCGCTGCTCCGCCCCTCCGCAGATCTGCTGGAGGAGATCGCCCGCGTGCAGTCGGACGTAGCCGGTGCAGCGCTGAAGCAGCACCGTCAGCATCTCGCGCTGGGCGGCGAACGACTCCATCTCCTGCTCGAGCAGGTCGTCGAAGGACTGATTCAGCTGGACCACTATCTGGTAGAGCTCCTTCTGGCGGAACGGGTCGTCCTGCACGCGGGAGATCCAGTACAGCACCTCCAGACTTGCCGCGCGCACGGCCGTGTTCTTGGTGCCGTCATTAGCGATGGTGAGCATGTGGCTCATGAGCTCGACGCAAACACTGCGCTCCGCACTGACGAGCTGCGAAGCCGTGGCGTAGTCCTTGAGAGCCTCCGCCACCATGGACAGTGACGTCACGCTCACCGAAGAGACCGGCTGGTCCATCAAGGACTTGATCGCCGAGTTCGAGGCCATGGCAACACCCGTCTGCAGTCTTTGAATATATATATATGTAATTGCTGTGTGTGCGTGTGAGAGAGTGTAGGTGTGTGCGCGCGCTTTGTTCTGATAAAATGAAGAAAAGGAAAAAAAGAAAAAAAGAAAAGAGTGTGCGGAGGGAGGACAGTGAGGTCACGGATAGTGGCGTGATGCGGACAAGAAGGTGCCAGCACGAAGATGGATGCGGCGGGTGTGATGTGGCCAATTATGTAGCTTCGTCGCTTCTGTTTCTTGTTTGTTTTTTTTTTTTTCGTTTCAGTGAGTGGCGACCTTCCATGCGTCTAAACTTGCCGCTAGGGAGTGTGAGTACGTGCATTTGTATTTATCTGCAATGTTGAGAGGCGGCATGACGCCGAAAGAAACAAGTTGACGGGTAGAGAAGCATTAAACAAAAGGGGAAAAAGGCAAGTGTGGACGTGTGCGGCCACAGGAGGGGGGGGGTGAAGCACTAAAGTAATAGAAAAAGAGAGAGAGTGTTGCCATACACAGAGTGACAAAGGAGGTAGGGAAGGACAGACAGCAACGGGGCACACTGGTAACGCACTCACACACTGCTCTGCATGGGAACAGCCGTCGTGCGTGCCGATGAACGGCCTTCGCCAGTGGAGTCCGCGATGGCGTACACCTGGCGCTCCACCATGTCGCGCACGTCCGTCCAGAACGCAGCCTCCGTCTCCGCGCTCGGAGCACGCACAGGCGCGGACGGCAGAAGCCAGTCGGGGAAGCAGCGGCCGATGCCAAAAGCGACCGAGATGTTCGCCCACTGAAACCGACGTGATGCATTGTCTTCCTCCTCCTCAAACACGGGCTCGTAGGTCGCGGACTCCATCACACGGCGTGCCAGCTGCTGCATCGCCTGCCGCTCCTCGCGCCGCATTGTCCGGAGCATGGTCTCACCGCGGCCAAGATCGTAGAGCCAACGAAGGGTGTGGTACGGTAGCACAACCGTCAGTGCCAGGACCACGAGAAAAGACACGGCCACCTCGGGCTTAAGAAAGAACACGATGATGTACCCACAATCGAGAAGCCATAAAGTGATAACCGTGGTCAGAATGCACGCGGCGCACAAGTAGATGAGGAACAGCAAGAAATTCTTTCGATTGTCCGCGCCGACACAACAGCCAAGCCAGAAGCAGTGTCGGTCCATGTGGTAGACGCAGCGGCCGCACTTCTCGCAGTGATGCGTCTCCTGCAGCTTGTAGCACTGGCAGAAGCGGCAGCGCGTGGCACCAAGCAGAAGCACCTGCATCTGCTCGTCCTTCGAGCACGGCTCACCATCTGGCATCGGCACGAGCGAACCGCCGCCACCAGCAGCACCAGTGCGGCTCTCCGTCATGCCAGCACGCACGCGGCACAGGGCCTCGTACGCGACATCAGCCACAGTCCGCACGCGCAAACCGTGACGGCGCTTCCGCTGCCGCCGCTCCACCATGCGGTCGGGGTGATCGCCCGGAAATGCACTGTATGCGTCGTCAGCGACAGCAGCACCACCAGCAGCGCTGCTCATCTCGTTCGTCGGCGCGTCGTCCGCCTCCAGATCGATCGCGTCAGCGGCCTCCTGACCGGCAGCAAGCGCCTCGGGGTCCTCCTCGTAGGCGGAGCGCACCTCCTGCGCGCGCGTCAGCACGTCGTTGGCACGCGCCAGGTCAGAGGCGCTCGCCTGGCGCGGATAGCCGGCCGCACCGCCATCCGTCTCAGCGTCCGAGTCCTCCATGAAGGAGATGCGATCCGTGCGCCGCTCGCTCAGCACCGATGTGGCCACCGCGGCCTGCACCTCGGCCGGCATGGCGGCGTCCACGCGCGCGTCATCGGTGCGCGGACTGGAGGCAAGCCGCTCAAGCTCGCCAACGACGAACTCGTCGACGCGCGACACGGAGAGCCACGCAGGGACCTCGCCAGGATTGCGCGTCATGGTCAGCACAGCGTTCAACAAGGCCGTGAGACTCAGGCAGAAGAAGAGAAGCTCAAGGAATAGCCCCAAAAAAGGGATACGAACCTGGTACTGCAGCAGGTTCGATGCAAAAACGTAGCATCCGGTGAGCTCGGCCAAGGTGCAAAAGACAAATAAGAAGATTGTGAGCGACACGCCTGACACCTTGGTCGCCTTGTGACTACAACATGCCATGGCTACTTTCCGGGTGGAGAGAGAGAAAAAAAAAGTGACAGAGAAAGGAGCACTAAAGAAAACGGGAATGAGGTGTCCTGGAGGCGAGAAATGTAGAATTGAAGTGGCGCGAGTGGTGTGTGAGATGGTGCGTGTATGAGAAAGAGACGAGAAGGAAATCGATCGATCGATCGGCAACGAGCCGTCAGGACGGGCAAATCGCCGCTTGATGATGTTGTTCATTTTGGTTCATGGTGTGCTTGTCTGAAGCAGTAAGTCAACTCTGAGAAGCGCGTGGCTAGCCTTCATTCGCCTAGCTGTTGTGTGCACGAATAGGCACAAGGGTCGTCAAGCTAATGTCGACGAGATACTGAGCGTTGAGTATTGTGGTGTGAATCAGAGGGAAGCGAAAAAAAAAAAGCCCAACAACGAGTAGGGCGTGCAAGAAGGAGCAATAATAAAGTCAGAAAAGGAAAGCAAGGCAAGTAACTGGAGAATCAAAGCAAAAAAAGCAAGAACAAGCCCATTTTTTGAAAGAGCAGAGCGCACCAATCGGAAGTCTTACTCACTGTTGCTGATGATGTTGTTGTTTATGTACCTTGTGCGTTTACGTATTGTTGTTGTTGTTGTTGTTCTCCGAAATTGGTCACGATCGGACCGCACTGCTTCCATCCTCAGTTTGCGCGCACAGTCGGACACCTGTGGGATCTTGGTATCGGACTTGTCTGTTTGACTGGCCTGTCGGTACCTTCATCACGTTGTTGTTGTTGTTGTTGTTGTTGTTGTTGTTGTTGTTGTTGGTTGTGGCGGTTGTTGTTGTTGTTTAGTCAGCCTTGCGATGCACAGGCTTCTTCGGGAGCACTGTCCCAGTCGCGGTGATGGGATTGGTGGCTTCGGTACCGCGCTCCACAGCGCCCGCCGTGAGTGCGTCCGACGGCGTGGGCAGGT
This sequence comes from Wallacemonas sp. Wsd, assembly GCA_030849645.1. NCBI lineage: Eukaryota > Euglenozoa > Kinetoplastea > Trypanosomatida > Trypanosomatidae > Wallacemonas > Wallacemonas sp. Wsd. The sequence goes on along the minus strand of JASANQ010001291.1, from coordinate 360 downwards.
CGCGTGCCACCTTTCCGGCTGCGTTTGTCGTGGTGTCCGGCATCGCAGACGGCGACGCACGAGGCGGCCCCACGACCACACCGTTGTCCCGTGGCTGAGGCACCTCCGCACCGGACGTCGCGGGAGCGCTCGAAAATACCGCGGGCTGATTTGCCGCGTTCAGCGCTGCGGCCGCCGCCGGCATGTGAAGCTCCGGTTCGATGAGGTCAACTTGCACGTTCATCCAGTCGTCGATCGCGTCGGGCCGCATGGGAACAGCCGCCGTGCGTGCCGATGAACGGCCTTCGCCGGTGGAGTCCGCGATGGCGTACACCTGGCGCTCCACCATGTCGCGCACGTCCGTCCAGAACGCAGCCTCCG